>JALJAT010000103.1:0-49397 GCA_034768735.1 Schistosoma mekongi | reverse complement strand
ACACTCATCGGCTGGATGCACCTGCATCCAATGTTGATGTTCACACTGAATTCGAACTCAGTGCGTTTCGTGTCGAACGCCACCGCGTCACCACTAGACTACTGAGTCCAGACAGTCACACTTGTGCAACGGCACATTGGCATTAGGATAACTCGTATATTCCCGTGATTTGTTGTAGACTGAAGCTGGTCAGTCATTGTGCTATATGTGCATCCTGAGCGGATGCCTCGATATAGCGATTTTTCACAAGTATATACAAGTTGGATTGTGACTGCAAGTGGAATCCATGACGCGCGTTTCGTCCTATTTGACACTCATCGGCTGGATGCACCTGCATCCCAATGTGATGTTCACACTGGAATTCGAACTCAGTGCGTTTCGTGTCGAACGCCACCGCGGTCACCACTAGACTACTGAGTCCAGACAGTCACACTTGTGCAACGGGCACATTGGCATTAGGATAAACTCGTATATTCCCGTTGATTGTTGTAGACTGAAGCTGGTCAGTCATTGTTGCTATATGTGCATCCTGAGCGGATTGCCTCGATATAGCGAATTTTTCACAAGTATATACAAGTTGGATTGTGACTGGCAAGTGGAATCCATGACGCGCGTTCGTCCTATTTGACACTCATCGGCTGATGCACCTGCATCCCAATGTGATGTTCACACTGGAATTCGAACTCAGTGCGTTCGTGTCGAACGCCACCGCGTCACCACTAGACTACTGAGTCCAGACAGTCACACTGTGCAACGGGCACATTGGCATTAGGATAAACTCGTATATTCCCGTTGATTTGTTGTAGACTGAAGCTGGTCATCATTGATTTGCTATATGTGCATCCTGACGGATTGCCTCGATATAGCGAATTTTCACAAGTATATAACAAGTTGGATTGTGACTGGCAAGTGAATCCATGACGCGCGTTTCGGTCCTATTTGACACTCATCGGCTGGATGCACCTGCATCCAATGTTGATGTTCACACTGGAATTCGAACTCAGTGCGTTTCGTGTCGAACGCCACCGCGGTCACCACTAGACTACTGAGTCCAGACAGTCACACTTGTGCAACGGGCACATTGGCATTAGGATAAACTCGTATATTCCCGTTGATTTGTTGTAGACTGAAGCTGGTCAGTCATTGTTGCTATATGTGCATCCTGAGCGGATTGCCTCGATATAGCGAATTTTTCACAAGTATTATACAAGTTGGATTGTGACTGGCAAGTGGAATCCATGACGCGCGTTTCGTCCTATTTGACACTCATCGGCTGGATGCACCTGCATCCCAATGTTGATGTTCACACTGGAATTCGAACTCAGTGCGTTTCGTGTCGAACGCCACCGCGGTCACCACTAGACTACTGAGTCCAGACAGTCACACTTGGTGCAACGGGCACATTGGCATTAGGATAAACTCGTATATTCCCGTTGATTTGTTGTAGACTGAAGCTGGTCAGTCATTGTTGCTATATGTGCATCCTGAGCGGATTGCCTCGATATAGCGAATTTTTCACAGTATTATACAAGTTGGATTGTGACTGGCAAGTGGAATCCATGACGCGCGTTTCGTCCTATTTGACACTCATCGGCTGGATGCACCTGCATCCCAATGTTGATGTTCACACTGGAATTCGAACTCAGTGCGTTTCGTGTCGAACGCCACCGCGGTCACCACTAGACTACTGAGTCCAGACAGTCACACTTGTGCAACGGGCACATTGGCATTAGGATAAACTCGTATATTCCCGTTGATTTGTTGTAGACTGAAGCTGGTCAGTCATTGTTGCTATATGTGCATCCTGAGCGGATTGCCTCGATATAGCGAATTTTTCACAAGTATTATACAAGTTGGATTGTGGACTGGCAAGTGGAATCCATGACGCGCGTTTCGTCCTATTTGACACTCATCGGCTGGATGCACCTGCATCCCAATGTTGATGTTCACACTGGAATTCGAACTCAGTGCGTTTCGTGTCGAACGCCACCGCGGTCACCACTAGACTACTGAGTCCAGACAGTCACACTTGTGCAACGGGCACATTGGCATTAGATAAACTCGTATATTCCCGTTGATTTGTTGTAGACTGAAGCTGGTCAGTCATTGTTGCTATATGTGCATCCTGAGCGGGATTGCCTCGATATAGCGAATTTTTCACAAGTATTATACAAGTTGGATTGTGACTGGCAAGTGGAATCCATGACGCGCGTTCGTCCTATTTGACACTCATCGGCTGGATGCACCTGCATCCCAATGTTGATGTTCACACTGGAATTCGAACTCAGTGCGTTTCGTGTCGAACGCCACCGCGGTCACCACTAGACTACTGAGTCCAGACAGTCACACTTGTGCAACGGGCACATTGGCATTAGGATAAACTCGTATATTCCCGTTGATTTGTTGTAGACTGAGCTGGTCAGTCATTGTTGCTATATGTGCATCCTGAGCGGATTGCCTCGATATAGCGAATTTTTCACAAGTATTATACAAGTTGGATTGTGACTGGCAAGTGGAATCCATGACGCGCGTTTCGTCCTATTTGACACTCATCGGCTGGATGCACCTGCATCCCAATGTTGATGTTCACACTGGAATTCGAACTCAGTGCGTTTCGTGTCGAACGCCACCGGCGGTCACCACTAGACTACTGAGTCCAGACAGTCACACTTGTGCAACGGGCACATTGGCATTAGGATAAACTCGTATATTCCCGTTGATTTGTTGTAGACTGAAGCTGGTCAGTCATTGTTGCTATATGTGCATCCTGAGCGGATTGCCTCGATATAGCGAATTTTTCACAAGTATTATACAAGTTGGATTGTGACTGGCAAGTGGAATCCATGACGCGCGTTTCGTCCTATTTGACACTCATCGGCTGGATGCACCTGCATCCCAATGTTGATGTTCACACTGGAATTCGAACTCAGTGCGTTTCGTGTCGAACGCCACCGCGGTCACCACTAGACTACTGAGTCCAGACAGTCACACTTGTGCAACGGGCACATTGGCATTAGGATAAACTCGTATATTCCCGTTGATTTGTTGTAGACTGAAGCTGGTCAGTCATTGTTGCTATATGTGCATCCTGAGCGGATTGCCTCGATATAGCGAATTTTTCACAAGTATTATACAAGTTGGATTGTGACTGGCAAGTGGAATCCATGACGCGCGTTTCGTCCTATTTGACACTCATCGGCTGGATGCACCTGCATCCCAATGTTGATGTTCACACTGGAATTCGAACTCAGTGCGTTTCGTGTCGAACGCCACCGCGGTCACCACTAGACTACTGAGTCCAGACAGTCACACTTGTGCAACGGGCACATTGGCATTAGGATAAACTCGTATATTCCCGTTGATTTGTTGTAGACTGAAGCTGGTCAGTCATTGTTGCTATATGTGCATCCTGAGCGGATTGCCTCGATATAGCGAATTTTTCACAAGTATTATACAAGTTGGATTGTGACTGGCAAGTGGAATCCATGACGCGCGTTTCGTCCTATTTGACACTCATCGGCTGGATGCACCTGCATCCCAATGTTGATGTTCACACTGGAATTCGAACTCAGTGCGTTTCGTGTCGAACGCCACCGCGGTCACCACTAGACTACTGAGTCCAGACAGTCACACTTGTGCAACGGGCACATTGGCATTAGGATAACTCGTATATTCCCGTTGATTTGTTGTAGACTGAAGCTGGTCAGTCATTGTTGCTATATGTGCATCCTGAGCGGATTGCCTCGATATAGCGAATTTTTCACAAGTATTATACAAGTTGGATTGTGACTGGCAAGTGGAATCCATGACGCGCGTTTCGTCCTATTTGACACTCATCGGCTGGATGCACCTGCATCCCAATGTTGATGTTCACACTGGAATTCGAACTCAGTGCGTTTCGTGTCGAACGCCACCGCGGTCACCACTAGACTACTGAGTCCAGACAGTCACACTTGTGCAACGGGCACATTGGCATTAGGATAAACTCGTATATTCCCGTTGATTTGTTGTAGACTGAAGCTGGTCAGTCATTGTTGCTATATGTGCATCCTGAGCGGATTGCCTCGATATAGCGAATTTTTCACAAGTATTATACAAGTTGGATTGTGACTGGCAAGTGGAATCCATGACGCGCGTTTCGTCCTATTTGACACTCATCGGCTGGATGCACCTGCATCCCAATGTTGATGTTCACACTGGAATTCGAACTCAGTGCGTTTCGTGTCGAACGCCACCGCGGTCACCACTAGACTACTGAGTCCAGACAGTCACACTTGTGCAACGGGCACATTGGCATTAGGATAAACTCGTATATTCCCGTTGATTTGTTGTAGACTGAAGCTGGTCAGTCATTGTTGCTATATGTGCATCCTGAGCGGATTGCCTCGATATAGCGAATTTTTCACAAGTATTATACAAGTTGGATTGTGACTGGCAAGTGGAATCCATGACGCGCGTTTCGTCCTATTTGACACTCATCGGCTGGATGCACCTGCATCCCAATGTTGATGTTCACACTGGAATTCGAACTCAGTGCGTTTCGTGTCGAACGCCACCGCGGTCACCACTAGACTACTGAGTCCAGACAGTCACACTTGTGCAACGGGCACATTGGCATTAGGATAAACTCGTATATTCCCGTTGATTTGTTGTAGACTGAAGCTGGTCAGTCATTGTTGCTATATGTGCATCCTGAGCGGATTGCCTCGATATAGCGAATTTTTCACAAGTATTATACAAGTTGGATTGTGACTGGCAAGTGGAATCCATGACGCGCGTTTCGTCCTATTTGACACTCATCGGCTGGATGCACCTGCATCCCAATGTTGATGTTCACACTGGAATTCGAACTCAGTGCGTTTCGTGTCGAACGCCACCGCGGTCACCACTAGACTACTGAGTCCAGACAGTCACACTTGTGCAACGGGCACATTGGCATTAGGATAAACTCGTATATTCCCGTTGATTTGTTGTAGACTGAAGCTGGTCAGTCATTGTTGCTATATGTGCATCCTGAGCGGATTGCCTCGATATAGCGAATTTTTCACAAGTATTATACAAGTTGGATTGTGACTGGCAAGTGGAATCCATGACGCGCGTTTCGTCCTATTTGACACTCATCGGCTGGATGCACCTGCATCCCAATGTTGATGTTCACACTGGAATTCGAACTCAGTGCGTTTCGTGTCGAACGCCACCGCGGTCACCACTAGACTACTGAGTCCAGACAGTCACACTTGTGCAACGGGCACATTGGCATTAGGATAAACTCGTATATTCCCGTTGATTTGTTGTAGACTGAAGCTGGTCAGTCATTGTTGCTATATGTGCATCCTGAGCGGATTGCCTCGATATAGCGAATTTTTCACAAGTATTATACAAGTTGGATTGTGACTGGCAAGTGGAATCCATGACGCGCGTTTCGTCCTATTTGACACTCATCGGCTGGATGCACCTGCATCCCAATGTTGATGTTCACACTGGAATTCGAACTCAGTGCGTTTCGTGTCGAACGCCACCGCGGTCACCACTAGACTACTGAGTCCAGACAGTCACACTTGTGCAACGGGCACATTGGCATTAGGATAAACTCGTATATTCCCGTTGATTTGTTGTAGACTGAAGCTGGTCAGTCATTGTTGCTATATGTGCATCCTGAGCGGATTGCCTCGATATAGCGAATTTTTCACAAGTATTATACAAGTTGGATTGTGACTGGCAAGTGGAATCCATGACGCGCGTTTCGTCCTATTTGACACTCATCGGCTGGATGCACCTGCATCCCAATGTTGATGTTCACACTGGAATTCGAACTCAGTGCGTTTCGTGTCGAACGCCACCGCGGTCACCACTAGACTACTGAGTCCAGACAGTCACACTTGTGCAACGGGCACATTGGCATTAGGATAAACTCGTATATTCCCGTTGATTTGTTGTAGACTGAAGCTGGTCAGTCATTGTTGCTATATGTGCATCCTGAGCGGATTGCCTCGATATAGCGAATTTTTCACAAGTATTATACAAGTTGGATTGTGACTGGCAAGTGGAATCCATGACGCGCGTTTCGTCCTATTTGACACTCATCGGCTGGATGCACCTGCATCCCAATGTTGATGTTCACACTGGAATTCGAACTCAGTGCGTTTCGTGTCGAACGCCACCGCGGTCACCACTAGACTACTGAGTCCAGACAGTCACACTTGTGCAACGGGCACATTGGCATTAGGATAAACTCGTATATTCCCGTTGATTTGTTGTAGACTGAAGCTGGTCAGTCATTGTTGCTATATGTGCATCCTGAGCGGATTGCCTCGATATAGCGAATTTTTCACAAGTATTATACAAGTTGGATTGTGACTGGCAAGTGGAATCCATGACGCGCGTTTCGTCCTATTTGACACTCATCGGCTGGATGCACCTGCATCCCAATGTTGATGTTCACACTGGAATTCGAACTCAGTGCGTTTCGTGTCGAACGCCACCGCGGTCACCACTAGACTACTGAGTCCAGACAGTCACACTTGTGCAACGGGCACATTGGCATTAGGATAAACTCGTATATTCCCGTTGATTTGTTGTAGACTGAAGCTGGTCAGTCATTGTTGCTATATGTGCATCCTGAGCGGATTGCCTCGATATAGCGAATTTTTCACAAGTATTATACAAGTTGGATTGTGACTGGCAAGTGGAATCCATGACGCGCGTTTCGTCCTATTTGACACTCATCGGCTGGATGCACCTGCATCCCAATGTTGATGTTCACACTGGAATTCGAACTCAGTGCGTTTCGTGTCGAACGCCACCGCGGTCACCACTAGACTACTGAGTCCAGACAGTCACACTTGTGCAACGGGCACATTGGCATTAGGATAAACTCGTATATTCCCGTTGATTTGTTGTAGACTGAAGCTGGTCAGTCATTGTTGCTATATGTGCATCCTGAGCGGATTGCCTCGATATAGCGAATTTTTCACAAGTATTATACAAGTTGGATTGTGACTGGCAAGTGGAATCCATGACGCGCGTTTCGTCCTATTTGACACTCATCGGCTGGATGCACCTGCATCCCAATGTTGATGTTCACACTGGAATTCGAACTCAGTGCGTTTCGTGTCGAACGCCACCGCGGTCACCACTAGACTACTGAGTCCAGACAGTCACACTTGTGCAACGGGCACATTGGCATTAGGATAAACTCGTATATTCCCGTTGATTTGTTGTAGACTGAAGCTGGTCAGTCATTGTTGCTATATGTGCATCCTGAGCGGATTGCCTCGATATAGCGAATTTTTCACAAGTATTATACAAGTTGGATTGTGACTGGCAAGTGGAATCCATGACGCGCGTTTCGTCCTATTTGACACTCATCGGCTGGATGCACCTGCATCCCAATGTTGATGTTCACACTGGAATTCGAACTCAGTGCGTTTCGTGTCGAACGCCACCGCGGTCACCACTAGACTACTGAGTCCAGACAGTCACACTTGTGCAACGGGCACATTGGCATTAGGATAAACTCGTATATTCCCGTTGATTTGTTGTAGACTGAAGCTGGTCAGTCATTGTTGCTATATGTGCATCCTGAGCGGATTGCCTCGATATAGCGAATTTTTCACAAGTATTATACAAGTTGGATTGTGACTGGCAAGTGGAATCCATGACGCGCGTTTCGTCCTATTTGACACTCATCGGCTGGATGCACCTGCATCCCAATGTTGATGTTCACACTGGAATTCGAACTCAGTGCGTTTCGTGTCGAACGCCACCGCGGTCACCACTAGACTACTGAGTCCAGACAGTCACACTTGTGCAACGGGCACATTGGCATTAGGATAAACTCGTATATTCCCGTTGATTTGTTGTAGACTGAAGCTGGTCAGTCATTGTTGCTATATGTGCATCCTGAGCGGATTGCCTCGATATAGCGAATTTTTCACAAGTATTATACAAGTTGGATTGTGACTGGCAAGTGGAATCCATGACGCGCGTTTCGTCCTATTTGACACTCATCGGCTGGATGCACCTGCATCCCAATGTTGATGTTCACACTGGAATTCGAACTCAGTGCGTTTCGTGTCGAACGCCACCGCGGTCACCACTAGACTACTGAGTCCAGACAGTCACACTTGTGCAACGGGCACATTGGCATTAGGATAAACTCGTATATTCCCGTTGATTTGTTGTAGACTGAAGCTGGTCAGTCATTGTTGCTATATGTGCATCCTGAGCGGATTGCCTCGATATAGCGAATTTTTCACAAGTATTATACAAGTTGGATTGTGACTGGCAAGTGGAATCCATGACGCGCGTTTCGTCCTATTTGACACTCATCGGCTGGATGCACCTGCATCCCAATGTTGATGTTCACACTGGAATTCGAACTCAGTGCGTTTCGTGTCGAACGCCACCGCGGTCACCACTAGACTACTGAGTCCAGACAGTCACACTTGTGCAACGGGCACATTGGCATTAGGATAAACTCGTATATTCCCGTTGATTTGTTGTAGACTGAAGCTGGTCAGTCATTGTTGCTATATGTGCATCCTGAGCGGATTGCCTCGATATAGCGAATTTTTCACAAGTATTATACAAGTTGGATTGTGACTGGCAAGTGGAATCCATGACGCGCGTTTCGTCCTATTTGACACTCATCGGCTGGATGCACCTGCATCCCAATGTTGATGTTCACACTGGAATTCGAACTCAGTGCGTTTCGTGTCGAACGCCACCGCGGTCACCACTAGACTACTGAGTCCAGACAGTCACACTTGTGCAACGGGCACATTGGCATTAGGATAAACTCGTATATTCCCGTTGATTTGTTGTAGACTGAAGCTGGTCAGTCATTGTTGCTATATGTGCATCCTGAGCGGATTGCCTCGATATAGCGAATTTTTCACAAGTATTATACAAGTTGGATTGTGACTGGCAAGTGGAATCCATGACGCGCGTTTCGTCCTATTTGACACTCATCGGCTGGATGCACCTGCATCCCAATGTTGATGTTCACACTGGAATTCGAACTCAGTGCGTTTCGTGTCGAACGCCACCGCGGTCACCACTAGACTACTGAGTCCAGACAGTCACACTTGTGCAACGGGCACATTGGCATTAGGATAAACTCGTATATTCCCGTTGATTTGTTGTAGACTGAAGCTGGTCAGTCATTGTTGCTATATGTGCATCCTGAGCGGATTGCCTCGATATAGCGAATTTTTCACAAGTATTATACAAGTTGGATTGTGACTGGCAAGTGGAATCCATGACGCGCGTTTCGTCCTATTTGACACTCATCGGCTGGATGCACCTGCATCCCAATGTTGATGTTCACACTGGAATTCGAACTCAGTGCGTTTCGTGTCGAACGCCACCGCGGTCACCACTAGACTACTGAGTCCAGACAGTCACACTTGTGCAACGGGCACATTGGCATTAGGATAAACTCGTATATTCCCGTTGATTTGTTGTAGACTGAAGCTGGTCAGTCATTGTTGCTATATGTGCATCCTGAGCGGATTGCCTCGATATAGCGAATTTTTCACAAGTATTATACAAGTTGGATTGTGACTGGCAAGTGGAATCCATGACGCGCGTTTCGTCCTATTTGACACTCATCGGCTGGATGCACCTGCATCCCAATGTTGATGTTCACACTGGAATTCGAACTCAGTGCGTTTCGTGTCGAACGCCACCGCGGTCACCACTAGACTACTGAGTCCAGACAGTCACACTTGTGCAACGGGCACATTGGCATTAGGATAAACTCGTATATTCCCGTTGATTTGTTGTAGACTGAAGCTGGTCAGTCATTGTTGCTATATGTGCATCCTGAGCGGATTGCCTCGATATAGCGAATTTTTCACAAGTATTATACAAGTTGGATTGTGACTGGCAAGTGGAATCCATGACGCGCGTTTCGTCCTATTTGACACTCATCGGCTGGATGCACCTGCATCCCAATGTTGATGTTCACACTGGAATTCGAACTCAGTGCGTTTCGTGTCGAACGCCACCGCGGTCACCACTAGACTACTGAGTCCAGACAGTCACACTTGTGCAACGGGCACATTGGCATTAGGATAAACTCGTATATTCCCGTTGATTTGTTGTAGACTGAAGCTGGTCAGTCATTGTTGCTATATGTGCATCCTGAGCGGATTGCCTCGATATAGCGAATTTTTCACAAGTATTATACAAGTTGGATTGTGACTGGCAAGTGGAATCCATGACGCGCGTTTCGTCCTATTTGACACTCATCGGCTGGATGCACCTGCATCCCAATGTTGATGTTCACACTGGAATTCGAACTCAGTGCGTTTCGTGTCGAACGCCACCGCGGTCACCACTAGACTACTGAGTCCAGACAGTCACACTTGTGCAACGGGCACATTGGCATTAGGATAAACTCGTATATTCCCGTTGATTTGTTGTAGACTGAAGCTGGTCAGTCATTGTTGCTATATGTGCATCCTGAGCGGATTGCCTCGATATAGCGAATTTTTCACAAGTATTATACAAGTTGGATTGTGACTGGCAAGTGGAATCCATGACGCGCGTTTCGTCCTATTTGACACTCATCGGCTGGATGCACCTGCATCCCAATGTTGATGTTCACACTGGAATTCGAACTCAGTGCGTTTCGTGTCGAACGCCACCGCGGTCACCACTAGACTACTGAGTCCAGACAGTCACACTTGTGCAACGGGCACATTGGCATTAGGATAAACTCGTATATTCCCGTTGATTTGTTGTAGACTGAAGCTGGTCAGTCATTGTTGCTATATGTGCATCCTGAGCGGATTGCCTCGATATAGCGAATTTTTCACAAGTATTATACAAGTTGGATTGTGACTGGCAAGTGGAATCCATGACGCGCGTTTCGTCCTATTTGACACTCATCGGCTGGATGCACCTGCATCCCAATGTTGATGTTCACACTGGAATTCGAACTCAGTGCGTTTCGTGTCGAACGCCACCGCGGTCACCACTAGACTACTGAGTCCAGACAGTCACACTTGTGCAACGGGCACATTGGCATTAGGATAAACTCGTATATTCCCGTTGATTTGTTGTAGACTGAAGCTGGTCAGTCATTGTTGCTATATGTGCATCCTGAGCGGATTGCCTCGATATAGCGAATTTTTCACAAGTATTATACAAGTTGGATTGTGACTGGCAAGTGGAATCCATGACGCGCGTTTCGTCCTATTTGACACTCATCGGCTGGATGCACCTGCATCCCAATGTTGATGTTCACACTGGAATTCGAACTCAGTGCGTTTCGTGTCGAACGCCACCGCGGTCACCACTAGACTACTGAGTCCAGACAGTCACACTTGTGCAACGGGCACATTGGCATTAGGATAAACTCGTATATTCCCGTTGATTTGTTGTAGACTGAAGCTGGTCAGTCATTGTTGCTATATGTGCATCCTGAGCGGATTGCCTCGATATAGCGAATTTTTCACAAGTATTATACAAGTTGGATTGTGACTGGCAAGTGGAATCCATGACGCGCGTTTCGTCCTATTTGACACTCATCGGCTGGATGCACCTGCATCCCAATGTTGATGTTCACACTGGAATTCGAACTCAGTGCGTTTCGTGTCGAACGCCACCGCGGTCACCACTAGACTACTGAGTCCAGACAGTCACACTTGTGCAACGGGCACATTGGCATTAGGATAAACTCGTATATTCCCGTTGATTTGTTGTAGACTGAAGCTGGTCAGTCATTGTTGCTATATGTGCATCCTGAGCGGATTGCCTCGATATAGCGAATTTTTCACAAGTATTATACAAGTTGGATTGTGACTGGCAAGTGGAATCCATGACGCGCGTTTCGTCCTATTTGACACTCATCGGCTGGATGCACCTGCATCCCAATGTTGATGTTCACACTGGAATTCGAACTCAGTGCGTTTCGTGTCGAACGCCACCGCGGTCACCACTAGACTACTGAGTCCAGACAGTCACACTTGTGCAACGGGCACATTGGCATTAGGATAAACTCGTATATTCCCGTTGATTTGTTGTAGACTGAAGCTGGTCAGTCATTGTTGCTATATGTGCATCCTGAGCGGATTGCCTCGATATAGCGAATTTTTCACAAGTATTATACAAGTTGGATTGTGACTGGCAAGTGGAATCCATGACGCGCGTTTCGTCCTATTTGACACTCATCGGCTGGATGCACCTGCATCCCAATGTTGATGTTCACACTGGAATTCGAACTCAGTGCGTTTCGTGTCGAACGCCACCGCGGTCACCACTAGACTACTGAGTCCAGACAGTCACACTTGTGCAACGGGCACATTGGCATTAGGATAAACTCGTATATTCCCGTTGATTTGTTGTAGACTGAAGCTGGTCAGTCATTGTTGCTATATGTGCATCCTGAGCGGATTGCCTCGATATAGCGAATTTTTCACAAGTATTATACAAGTTGGATTGTGACTGGCAAGTGGAATCCATGACGCGCGTTTCGTCCTATTTGACACTCATCGGCTGGATGCACCTGCATCCCAATGTTGATGTTCACACTGGAATTCGAACTCAGTGCGTTTCGTGTCGAACGCCACCGCGGTCACCACTAGACTACTGAGTCCAGACAGTCACACTTGTGCAACGGGCACATTGGCATTAGGATAAACTCGTATATTCCCGTTGATTTGTTGTAGACTGAAGCTGGTCAGTCATTGTTGCTATATGTGCATCCTGAGCGGATTGCCTCGATATAGCGAATTTTTCACAAGTATTATACAAGTTGGATTGTGACTGGCAAGTGGAATCCATGACGCGCGTTTCGTCCTATTTGACACTCATCGGCTGGATGCACCTGCATCCCAATGTTGATGTTCACACTGGAATTCGAACTCAGTGCGTTTCGTGTCGAACGCCACCGCGGTCACCACTAGACTACTGAGTCCAGACAGTCACACTTGTGCAACGGGCACATTGGCATTAGGATAAACTCGTATATTCCCGTTGATTTGTTGTAGACTGAAGCTGGTCAGTCATTGTTGCTATATGTGCATCCTGAGCGGATTGCCTCGATATAGCGAATTTTTCACAAGTATTATACAAGTTGGATTGTGACTGGCAAGTGGAATCCATGACGCGCGTTTCGTCCTATTTGACACTCATCGGCTGGATGCACCTGCATCCCAATGTTGATGTTCACACTGGAATTCGAACTCAGTGCGTTTCGTGTCGAACGCCACCGCGGTCACCACTAGACTACTGAGTCCAGACAGTCACACTTGTGCAACGGGCACATTGGCATTAGGATAAACTCGTATATTCCCGTTGATTTGTTGTAGACTGAAGCTGGTCAGTCATTGTTGCTATATGTGCATCCTGAGCGGATTGCCTCGATATAGCGAATTTTTCACAAGTATTATACAAGTTGGATTGTGACTGGCAAGTGGAATCCATGACGCGCGTTTCGTCCTATTTGACACTCATCGGCTGGATGCACCTGCATCCCAATGTTGATGTTCACACTGGAATTCGAACTCAGTGCGTTTCGTGTCGAACGCCACCGCGGTCACCACTAGACTACTGAGTCCAGACAGTCACACTTGTGCAACGGGCACATTGGCATTAGGATAAACTCGTATATTCCCGTTGATTTGTTGTAGACTGAAGCTGGTCAGTCATTGTTGCTATATGTGCATCCTGAGCGGATTGCCTCGATATAGCGAATTTTTCACAAGTATTATACAAGTTGGATTGTGACTGGCAAGTGGAATCCATGACGCGCGTTTCGTCCTATTTGACACTCATCGGCTGGATGCACCTGCATCCCAATGTTGATGTTCACACTGGAATTCGAACTCAGTGCGTTTCGTGTCGAACGCCACCGCGGTCACCACTAGACTACTGAGTCCAGACAGTCACACTTGTGCAACGGGCACATTGGCATTAGGATAAACTCGTATATTCCCGTTGATTTGTTGTAGACTGAAGCTGGTCAGTCATTGTTGCTATATGTGCATCCTGAGCGGATTGCCTCGATATAGCGAATTTTTCACAAGTATTATACAAGTTGGATTGTGACTGGCAAGTGGAATCCATGACGCGCGTTTCGTCCTATTTGACACTCATCGGCTGGATGCACCTGCATCCCAATGTTGATGTTCACACTGGAATTCGAACTCAGTGCGTTTCGTGTCGAACGCCACCGCGGTCACCACTAGACTACTGAGTCCAGACAGTCACACTTGTGCAACGGGCACATTGGCATTAGGATAAACTCGTATATTCCCGTTGATTTGTTGTAGACTGAAGCTGGTCAGTCATTGTTGCTATATGTGCATCCTGAGCGGATTGCCTCGATATAGCGAATTTTTCACAAGTATTATACAAGTTGGATTGTGACTGGCAAGTGGAATCCATGACGCGCGTTTCGTCCTATTTGACACTCATCGGCTGGATGCACCTGCATCCCAATGTTGATGTTCACACTGGAATTCGAACTCAGTGCGTTTCGTGTCGAACGCCACCGCGGTCACCACTAGACTACTGAGTCCAGACAGTCACACTTGTGCAACGGGCACATTGGCATTAGGATAAACTCGTATATTCCCGTTGATTTGTTGTAGACTGAAGCTGGTCAGTCATTGTTGCTATATGTGCATCCTGAGCGGATTGCCTCGATATAGCGAATTTTTCACAAGTATTATACAAGTTGGATTGTGACTGGCAAGTGGAATCCATGACGCGCGTTTCGTCCTATTTGACACTCATCGGCTGGATGCACCTGCATCCCAATGTTGATGTTCACACTGGAATTCGAACTCAGTGCGTTTCGTGTCGAACGCCACCGCGGTCACCACTAGACTACTGAGTCCAGACAGTCACACTTGTGCAACGGGCACATTGGCATTAGGATAAACTCGTATATTCCCGTTGATTTGTTGTAGACTGAAGCTGGTCAGTCATTGTTGCTATATGTGCATCCTGAGCGGATTGCCTCGATATAGCGAATTTTTCACAAGTATTATACAAGTTGGATTGTGACTGGCAAGTGGAATCCATGACGCGCGTTTCGTCCTATTTGACACTCATCGGCTGGATGCACCTGCATCCCAATGTTGATGTTCACACTGGAATTCGAACTCAGTGCGTTTCGTGTCGAACGCCACCGCGGTCACCACTAGACTACTGAGTCCAGACAGTCACACTTGTGCAACGGGCACATTGGCATTAGGATAAACTCGTATATTCCCGTTGATTTGTTGTAGACTGAAGCTGGTCAGTCATTGTTGCTATATGTGCATCCTGAGCGGATTGCCTCGATATAGCGAATTTTTCACAAGTATTATACAAGTTGGATTGTGACTGGCAAGTGGAATCCATGACGCGCGTTTCGTCCTATTTGACACTCATCGGCTGGATGCACCTGCATCCCAATGTTGATGTTCACACTGGAATTCGAACTCAGTGCGTTTCGTGTCGAACGCCACCGCGGTCACCACTAGACTACTGAGTCCAGACAGTCACACTTGTGCAACGGGCACATTGGCATTAGGATAAACTCGTATATTCCCGTTGATTTGTTGTAGACTGAAGCTGGTCAGTCATTGTTGCTATATGTGCATCCTGAGCGGATTGCCTCGATATAGCGAATTTTTCACAAGTATTATACAAGTTGGATTGTGACTGGCAAGTGGAATCCATGACGCGCGTTTCGTCCTATTTGACACTCATCGGCTGGATGCACCTGCATCCCAATGTTGATGTTCACACTGGAATTCGAACTCAGTGCGTTTCGTGTCGAACGCCACCGCGGTCACCACTAGACTACTGAGTCCAGACAGTCACACTTGTGCAACGGGCACATTGGCATTAGGATAAACTCGTATATTCCCGTTGATTTGTTGTAGACTGAAGCTGGTCAGTCATTGTTGCTATATGTGCATCCTGAGCGGATTGCCTCGATATAGCGAATTTTTCACAAGTATTATACAAGTTGGATTGTGACTGGCAAGTGGAATCCATGACGCGCGTTTCGTCCTATTTGACACTCATCGGCTGGATGCACCTGCATCCCAATGTTGATGTTCACACTGGAATTCGAACTCAGTGCGTTTCGTGTCGAACGCCACCGCGGTCACCACTAGACTACTGAGTCCAGACAGTCACACTTGTGCAACGGGCACATTGGCATTAGGATAAACTCGTATATTCCCGTTGATTTGTTGTAGACTGAAGCTGGTCAGTCATTGTTGCTATATGTGCATCCTGAGCGGATTGCCTCGATATAGCGAATTTTTCACAAGTATTATACAAGTTGGATTGTGACTGGCAAGTGGAATCCATGACGCGCGTTTCGTCCTATTTGACACTCATCGGCTGGATGCACCTGCATCCCAATGTTGATGTTCACACTGGAATTCGAACTCAGTGCGTTTCGTGTCGAACGCCACCGCGGTCACCACTAGACTACTGAGTCCAGACAGTCACACTTGTGCAACGGGCACATTGGCATTAGGATAAACTCGTATATTCCCGTTGATTTGTTGTAGACTGAAGCTGGTCAGTCATTGTTGCTATATGTGCATCCTGAGCGGATTGCCTCGATATAGCGAATTTTTCACAAGTATTATACAAGTTGGATTGTGACTGGCAAGTGGAATCCATGACGCGCGTTTCGTCCTATTTGACACTCATCGGCTGGATGCACCTGCATCCCAATGTTGATGTTCACACTGGAATTCGAACTCAGTGCGTTTCGTGTCGAACGCCACCGCGGTCACCACTAGACTACTGAGTCCAGACAGTCACACTTGTGCAACGGGCACATTGGCATTAGGATAAACTCGTATATTCCCGTTGATTTGTTGTAGACTGAAGCTGGTCAGTCATTGTTGCTATATGTGCATCCTGAGCGGATTGCCTCGATATAGCGAATTTTTCACAAGTATTATACAAGTTGGATTGTGACTGGCAAGTGGAATCCATGACGCGCGTTTCGTCCTATTTGACACTCATCGGCTGGATGCACCTGCATCCCAATGTTGATGTTCACACTGGAATTCGAACTCAGTGCGTTTCGTGTCGAACGCCACCGCGGTCACCACTAGACTACTGAGTCCAGACAGTCACACTTGTGCAACGGGCACATTGGCATTAGGATAAACTCGTATATTCCCGTTGATTTGTTGTAGACTGAAGCTGGTCAGTCATTGTTGCTATATGTGCATCCTGAGCGGATTGCCTCGATATAGCGAATTTTTCACAAGTATTATACAAGTTGGATTGTGACTGGCAAGTGGAATCCATGACGCGCGTTTCGTCCTATTTGACACTCATCGGCTGGATGCACCTGCATCCCAATGTTGATGTTCACACTGGAATTCGAACTCAGTGCGTTTCGTGTCGAACGCCACCGCGGTCACCACTAGACTACTGAGTCCAGACAGTCACACTTGTGCAACGGGCACATTGGCATTAGGATAAACTCGTATATTCCCGTTGATTTGTTGTAGACTGAAGCTGGTCAGTCATTGTTGCTATATGTGCATCCTGAGCGGATTGCCTCGATATAGCGAATTTTTCACAAGTATTATACAAGTTGGATTGTGACTGGCAAGTGGAATCCATGACGCGCGTTTCGTCCTATTTGACACTCATCGGCTGGATGCACCTGCATCCCAATGTTGATGTTCACACTGGAATTCGAACTCAGTGCGTTTCGTGTCGAACGCCACCGCGGTCACCACTAGACTACTGAGTCCAGACAGTCACACTTGTGCAACGGGCACATTGGCATTAGGATAAACTCGTATATTCCCGTTGATTTGTTGTAGACTGAAGCTGGTCAGTCATTGTTGCTATATGTGCATCCTGAGCGGATTGCCTCGATATAGCGAATTTTTCACAAGTATTATACAAGTTGGATTGTGACTGGCAAGTGGAATCCATGACGCGCGTTTCGTCCTATTTGACACTCATCGGCTGGATGCACCTGCATCCCAATGTTGATGTTCACACTGGAATTCGAACTCAGTGCGTTTCGTGTCGAACGCCACCGCGGTCACCACTAGACTACTGAGTCCAGACAGTCACACTTGTGCAACGGGCACATTGGCATTAGGATAAACTCGTATATTCCCGTTGATTTGTTGTAGACTGAAGCTGGTCAGTCATTGTTGCTATATGTGCATCCTGAGCGGATTGCCTCGATATAGCGAATTTTTCACAAGTATTATACAAGTTGGATTGTGACTGGCAAGTGGAATCCATGACGCGCGTTTCGTCCTATTTGACACTCATCGGCTGGATGCACCTGCATCCCAATGTTGATGTTCACACTGGAATTCGAACTCAGTGCGTTTCGTGTCGAACGCCACCGCGGTCACCACTAGACTACTGAGTCCAGACAGTCACACTTGTGCAACGGGCACATTGGCATTAGGATAAACTCGTATATTCCCGTTGATTTGTTGTAGACTGAAGCTGGTCAGTCATTGTTGCTATATGTGCATCCTGAGCGGATTGCCTCGATATAGCGAATTTTTCACAAGTATTATACAAGTTGGATTGTGACTGGCAAGTGGAATCCATGACGCGCGTTTCGTCCTATTTGACACTCATCGGCTGGATGCACCTGCATCCCAATGTTGATGTTCACACTGGAATTCGAACTCAGTGCGTTTCGTGTCGAACGCCACCGCGGTCACCACTAGACTACTGAGTCCAGACAGTCACACTTGTGCAACGGGCACATTGGCATTAGGATAAACTCGTATATTCCCGTTGATTTGTTGTAGACTGAAGCTGGTCAGTCATTGTTGCTATATGTGCATCCTGAGCGGATTGCCTCGATATAGCGAATTTTTCACAAGTATTATACAAGTTGGATTGTGACTGGCAAGTGGAATCCATGACGCGCGTTTCGTCCTATTTGACACTCATCGGCTGGATGCACCTGCATCCCAATGTTGATGTTCACACTGGAATTCGAACTCAGTGCGTTTCGTGTCGAACGCCACCGCGGTCACCACTAGACTACTGAGTCCAGACAGTCACACTTGTGCAACGGGCACATTGGCATTAGGATAAACTCGTATATTCCCGTTGATTTGTTGTAGACTGAAGCTGGTCAGTCATTGTTGCTATATGTGCATCCTGAGCGGATTGCCTCGATATAGCGAATTTTTCACAAGTATTATACAAGTTGGATTGTGACTGGCAAGTGGAATCCATGACGCGCGTTTCGTCCTATTTGACACTCATCGGCTGGATGCACCTGCATCCCAATGTTGATGTTCACACTGGAATTCGAACTCAGTGCGTTTCGTGTCGAACGCCACCGCGGTCACCACTAGACTACTGAGTCCAGACAGTCACACTTGTGCAACGGGCACATTGGCATTAGGATAAACTCGTATATTCCCGTTGATTTGTTGTAGACTGAAGCTGGTCAGTCATTGTTGCTATATGTGCATCCTGAGCGGATTGCCTCGATATAGCGAATTTTTCACAAGTATTATACAAGTTGGATTGTGACTGGCAAGTGGAATCCATGACGCGCGTTTCGTCCTATTTGACACTCATCGGCTGGATGCACCTGCATCCCAATGTTGATGTTCACACTGGAATTCGAACTCAGTGCGTTTCGTGTCGAACGCCACCGCGGTCACCACTAGACTACTGAGTCCAGACAGTCACACTTGTGCAACGGGCACATTGGCATTAGGATAAACTCGTATATTCCCGTTGATTTGTTGTAGACTGAAGCTGGTCAGTCATTGTTGCTATATGTGCATCCTGAGCGGATTGCCTCGATATAGCGAATTTTTCACAAGTATTATACAAGTTGGATTGTGACTGGCAAGTGGAATCCATGACGCGCGTTTCGTCCTATTTGACACTCATCGGCTGGATGCACCTGCATCCCAATGTTGATGTTCACACTGGAATTCGAACTCAGTGCGTTTCGTGTCGAACGCCACCGCGGTCACCACTAGACTACTGAGTCCAGACAGTCACACTTGTGCAACGGGCACATTGGCATTAGGATAAACTCGTATATTCCCGTTGATTTGTTGTAGACTGAAGCTGGTCAGTCATTGTTGCTATATGTGCATCCTGAGCGGATTGCCTCGATATAGCGAATTTTTCACAAGTATTATACAAGTTGGATTGTGACTGGCAAGTGGAATCCATGACGCGCGTTTCGTCCTATTTGACACTCATCGGCTGGATGCACCTGCATCCCAATGTTGATGTTCACACTGGAATTCGAACTCAGTGCGTTTCGTGTCGAACGCCACCGCGGTCACCACTAGACTACTGAGTCCAGACAGTCACACTTGTGCAACGGGCACATTGGCATTAGGATAAACTCGTATATTCCCGTTGATTTGTTGTAGACTGAAGCTGGTCAGTCATTGTTGCTATATGTGCATCCTGAGCGGATTGCCTCGATATAGCGAATTTTTCACAAGTATTATACAAGTTGGATTGTGACTGGCAAGTGGAATCCATGACGCGCGTTTCGTCCTATTTGACACTCATCGGCTGGATGCACCTGCATCCCAATGTTGATGTTCACACTGGAATTCGAACTCAGTGCGTTTCGTGTCGAACGCCACCGCGGTCACCACTAGACTACTGAGTCCAGACAGTCACACTTGTGCAACGGGCACATTGGCATTAGGATAAACTCGTATATTCCCGTTGATTTGTTGTAGACTGAAGCTGGTCAGTCATTGTTGCTATATGTGCATCCTGAGCGGATTGCCTCGATATAGCGAATTTTTCACAAGTATTATACAAGTTGGATTGTGACTGGCAAGTGGAATCCATGACGCGCGTTTCGTCCTATTTGACACTCATCGGCTGGATGCACCTGCATCCCAATGTTGATGTTCACACTGGAATTCGAACTCAGTGCGTTTCGTGTCGAACGCCACCGCGGTCACCACTAGACTACTGAGTCCAGACAGTCACACTTGTGCAACGGGCACATTGGCATTAGGATAAACTCGTATATTCCCGTTGATTTGTTGTAGACTGAAGCTGGTCAGTCATTGTTGCTATATGTGCATCCTGAGCGGATTGCCTCGATATAGCGAATTTTTCACAAGTATTATACAAGTTGGATTGTGACTGGCAAGTGGAATCCATGACGCGCGTTTCGTCCTATTTGACACTCATCGGCTGGATGCACCTGCATCCCAATGTTGATGTTCACACTGGAATTCGAACTCAGTGCGTTTCGTGTCGAACGCCACCGCGGTCACCACTAGACTACTGAGTCCAGACAGTCACACTTGTGCAACGGGCACATTGGCATTAGGATAAACTCGTATATTCCCGTTGATTTGTTGTAGACTGAAGCTGGTCAGTCATTGTTGCTATATGTGCATCCTGAGCGGATTGCCTCGATATAGCGAATTTTTCACAAGTATTATACAAGTTGGATTGTGACTGGCAAGTGGAATCCATGACGCGCGTTTCGTCCTATTTGACACTCATCGGCTGGATGCACCTGCATCCCAATGTTGATGTTCACACTGGAATTCGAACTCAGTGCGTTTCGTGTCGAACGCCACCGCGGTCACCACTAGACTACTGAGTCCAGACAGTCACACTTGTGCAACGGGCACATTGGCATTAGGATAAACTCGTATATTCCCGTTGATTTGTTGTAGACTGAAGCTGGTCAGTCATTGTTGCTATATGTGCATCCTGAGCGGATTGCCTCGATATAGCGAATTTTTCACAAGTATTATACAAGTTGGATTGTGACTGGCAAGTGGAATCCATGACGCGCGTTTCGTCCTATTTGACACTCATCGGCTGGATGCACCTGCATCCCAATGTTGATGTTCACACTGGAATTCGAACTCAGTGCGTTTCGTGTCGAACGCCACCGCGGTCACCACTAGACTACTGAGTCCAGACAGTCACACTTGTGCAACGGGCACATTGGCATTAGGATAAACTCGTATATTCCCGTTGATTTGTTGTAGACTGAAGCTGGTCAGTCATTGTTGCTATATGTGCATCCTGAGCGGATTGCCTCGATATAGCGAATTTTTCACAAGTATTATACAAGTTGGATTGTGACTGGCAAGTGGAATCCATGACGCGCGTTTCGTCCTATTTGACACTCATCGGCTGGATGCACCTGCATCCCAATGTTGATGTTCACACTGGAATTCGAACTCAGTGCGTTTCGTGTCGAACGCCACCGCGGTCACCACTAGACTACTGAGTCCAGACAGTCACACTTGTGCAACGGGCACATTGGCATTAGGATAAACTCGTATATTCCCGTTGATTTGTTGTAGACTGAAGCTGGTCAGTCATTGTTGCTATATGTGCATCCTGAGCGGATTGCCTCGATATAGCGAATTTTTCACAAGTATTATACAAGTTGGATTGTGACTGGCAAGTGGAATCCATGACGCGCGTTTCGTCCTATTTGACACTCATCGGCTGGATGCACCTGCATCCCAATGTTGATGTTCACACTGGAATTCGAACTCAGTGCGTTTCGTGTCGAACGCCACCGCGGTCACCACTAGACTACTGAGTCCAGACAGTCACACTTGTGCAACGGGCACATTGGCATTAGGATAAACTCGTATATTCCCGTTGATTTGTTGTAGACTGAAGCTGGTCAGTCATTGTTGCTATATGTGCATCCTGAGCGGATTGCCTCGATATAGCGAATTTTTCACAAGTATTATACAAGTTGGATTGTGACTGGCAAGTGGAATCCATGACGCGCGTTTCGTCCTATTTGACACTCATCGGCTGGATGCACCTGCATCCCAATGTTGATGTTCACACTGGAATTCGAACTCAGTGCGTTTCGTGTCGAACGCCACCGCGGTCACCACTAGACTACTGAGTCCAGACAGTCACACTTGTGCAACGGGCACATTGGCATTAGGATAAACTCGTATATTCCCGTTGATTTGTTGTAGACTGAAGCTGGTCAGTCATTGTTGCTATATGTGCATCCTGAGCGGATTGCCTCGATATAGCGAATTTTTCACAAGTATTATACAAGTTGGATTGTGACTGGCAAGTGGAATCCATGACGCGCGTTTCGTCCTATTTGACACTCATCGGCTGGATGCACCTGCATCCCAATGTTGATGTTCACACTGGAATTCGAACTCAGTGCGTTTCGTGTCGAACGCCACCGCGGTCACCACTAGACTACTGAGTCCAGACAGTCACACTTGTGCAACGGGCACATTGGCATTAGGATAAACTCGTATATTCCCGTTGATTTGTTGTAGACTGAAGCTGGTCAGTCATTGTTGCTATATGTGCATCCTGAGCGGATTGCCTCGATATAGCGAATTTTTCACAAGTATTATACAAGTTGGATTGTGACTGGCAAGTGGAATCCATGACGCGCGTTTCGTCCTATTTGACACTCATCGGCTGGATGCACCTGCATCCCAATGTTGATGTTCACACTGGAATTCGAACTCAGTGCGTTTCGTGTCGAACGCCACCGCGGTCACCACTAGACTACTGAGTCCAGACAGTCACACTTGTGCAACGGGCACATTGGCATTAGGATAAACTCGTATATTCCCGTTGATTTGTTGTAGACTGAAGCTGGTCAGTCATTGTTGCTATATGTGCATCCTGAGCGGATTGCCTCGATATAGCGAATTTTTCACAAGTATTATACAAGTTGGATTGTGACTGGCAAGTGGAATCCATGACGCGCGTTTCGTCCTATTTGACACTCATCGGCTGGATGCACCTGCATCCCAATGTTGATGTTCACACTGGAATTCGAACTCAGTGCGTTTCGTGTCGAACGCCACCGCGGTCACCACTAGACTACTGAGTCCAGACAGTCACACTTGTGCAACGGGCACATTGGCATTAGGATAAACTCGTATATTCCCGTTGATTTGTTGTAGACTGAAGCTGGTCAGTCATTGTTGCTATATGTGCATCCTGAGCGGATTGCCTCGATATAGCGAATTTTTCACAAGTATTATACAAGTTGGATTGTGACTGGCAAGTGGAATCCATGACGCGCGTTTCGTCCTATTTGACACTCATCGGCTGGATGCACCTGCATCCCAATGTTGATGTTCACACTGGAATTCGAACTCAGTGCGTTTCGTGTCGAACGCCACCGCGGTCACCACTAGACTACTGAGTCCAGACAGTCACACTTGTGCAACGGGCACATTGGCATTAGGATAAACTCGTATATTCCCGTTGATTTGTTGTAGACTGAAGCTGGTCAGTCATTGTTGCTATATGTGCATCCTGAGCGGATTGCCTCGATATAGCGAATTTTTCACAAGTATTATACAAGTTGGATTGTGACTGGCAAGTGGAATCCATGACGCGCGTTTCGTCCTATTTGACACTCATCGGCTGGATGCACCTGCATCCCAATGTTGATGTTCACACTGGAATTCGAACTCAGTGCGTTTCGTGTCGAACGCCACCGCGGTCACCACTAGACTACTGAGTCCAGACAGTCACACTTGTGCAACGGGCACATTGGCATTAGGATAAACTCGTATATTCCCGTTGATTTGTTGTAGACTGAAGCTGGTCAGTCATTGTTGCTATATGTGCATCCTGAGCGGATTGCCTCGATATAGCGAATTTTTCACAAGTATTATACAAGTTGGATTGTGACTGGCAAGTGGAATCCATGACGCGCGTTTCGTCCTATTTGACACTCATCGGCTGGATGCACCTGCATCCCAATGTTGATGTTCACACTGGAATTCGAACTCAGTGCGTTTCGTGTCGAACGCCACCGCGGTCACCACTAGACTACTGAGTCCAGACAGTCACACTTGTGCAACGGGCACATTGGCATTAGGATAAACTCGTATATTCCCGTTGATTTGTTGTAGACTGAAGCTGGTCAGTCATTGTTGCTATATGTGCATCCTGAGCGGATTGCCTCGATATAGCGAATTTTTCACAAGTATTATACAAGTTGGATTGTGACTGGCAAGTGGAATCCATGACGCGCGTTTCGTCCTATTTGACACTCATCGGCTGGATGCACCTGCATCCCAATGTTGATGTTCACACTGGAATTCGAACTCAGTGCGTTTCGTGTCGAACGCCACCGCGGTCACCACTAGACTACTGAGTCCAGACAGTCACACTTGTGCAACGGGCACATTGGCATTAGGATAAACTCGTATATTCCCGTTGATTTGTTGTAGACTGAAGCTGGTCAGTCATTGTTGCTATATGTGCATCCTGAGCGGATTGCCTCGATATAGCGAATTTTTCACAAGTATTATACAAGTTGGATTGTGACTGGCAAGTGGAATCCATGACGCGCGTTTCGTCCTATTTGACACTCATCGGCTGGATGCACCTGCATCCCAATGTTGATGTTCACACTGGAATTCGAACTCAGTGCGTTTCGTGTCGAACGCCACCGCGGTCACCACTAGACTACTGAGTCCAGACAGTCACACTTGTGCAACGGGCACATTGGCATTAGGATAAACTCGTATATTCCCGTTGATTTGTTGTAGACTGAAGCTGGTCAGTCATTGTTGCTATATGTGCATCCTGAGCGGATTGCCTCGATATAGCGAATTTTTCACAAGTATTATACAAGTTGGATTGTGACTGGCAAGTGGAATCCATGACGCGCGTTTCGTCCTATTTGACACTCATCGGCTGGATGCACCTGCATCCCAATGTTGATGTTCACACTGGAATTCGAACTCAGTGCGTTTCGTGTCGAACGCCACCGCGGTCACCACTAGACTACTGAGTCCAGACAGTCACACTTGTGCAACGGGCACATTGGCATTAGGATAAACTCGTATATTCCCGTTGATTTGTTGTAGACTGAAGCTGGTCAGTCATTGTTGCTATATGTGCATCCTGAGCGGATTGCCTCGATATAGCGAATTTTTCACAAGTATTATACAAGTTGGATTGTGACTGGCAAGTGGAATCCATGACGCGCGTTTCGTCCTATTTGACACTCATCGGCTGGATGCACCTGCATCCCAATGTTGATGTTCACACTGGAATTCGAACTCAGTGCGTTTCGTGTCGAACGCCACCGCGGTCACCACTAGACTACTGAGTCCAGACAGTCACACTTGTGCAACGGGCACATTGGCATTAGGATAAACTCGTATATTCCCGTTGATTTGTTGTAGACTGAAGCTGGTCAGTCATTGTTGCTATATGTGCATCCTGAGCGGATTGCCTCGATATAGCGAATTTTTCACAAGTATTATACAAGTTGGATTGTGACTGGCAAGTGGAATCCATGACGCGCGTTTCGTCCTATTTGACACTCATCGGCTGGATGCACCTGCATCCCAATGTTGATGTTCACACTGGAATTCGAACTCAGTGCGTTTCGTGTCGAACGCCACCGCGGTCACCACTAGACTACTGAGTCCAGACAGTCACACTTGTGCAACGGGCACATTGGCATTAGGATAAACTCGTATATTCCCGTTGATTTGTTGTAGACTGAAGCTGGTCAGTCATTGTTGCTATATGTGCATCCTGAGCGGATTGCCTCGATATAGCGAATTTTTCACAAGTATTATACAAGTTGGATTGTGACTGGCAAGTGGAATCCATGACGCGCGTTTCGTCCTATTTGACACTCATCGGCTGGATGCACCTGCATCCCAATGTTGATGTTCACACTGGAATTCGAACTCAGTGCGTTTCGTGTCGAACGCCACCGCGGTCACCACTAGACTACTGAGTCCAGACAGTCACACTTGTGCAACGGGCACATTGGCATTAGGATAAACTCGTATATTCCCGTTGATTTGTTGTAGACTGAAGCTGGTCAGTCATTGTTGCTATATGTGCATCCTGAGCGGATTGCCTCGATATAGCGAATTTTTCACAAGTATTATACAAGTTGGATTGTGACTGGCAAGTGGAATCCATGACGCGCGTTTCGTCCTATTTGACACTCATCGGCTGGATGCACCTGCATCCCAATGTTGATGTTCACACTGGAATTCGAACTCAGTGCGTTTCGTGTCGAACGCCACCGCGGTCACCACTAGACTACTGAGTCCAGACAGTCACACTTGTGCAACGGGCACATTGGCATTAGGATAAACTCGTATATTCCCGTTGATTTGTTGTAGACTGAAGCTGGTCAGTCATTGTTGCTATATGTGCATCCTGAGCGGATTGCCTCGATATAGCGAATTTTTCACAAGTATTATACAAGTTGGATTGTGACTGGCAAGTGGAATCCATGACGCGCGTTTCGTCCTATTTGACACTCATCGGCTGGATGCACCTGCATCCCAATGTTGATGTTCACACTGGAATTCGAACTCAGTGCGTTTCGTGTCGAACGCCACCGCGGTCACCACTAGACTACTGAGTCCAGACAGTCACACTTGTGCAACGGGCACATTGGCATTAGGATAAACTCGTATATTCCCGTTGATTTGTTGTAGACTGAAGCTGGTCAGTCATTGTTGCTATATGTGCATCCTGAGCGGATTGCCTCGATATAGCGAATTTTTCACAAGTATTATACAAGTTGGATTGTGACTGGCAAGTGGAATCCATGACGCGCGTTTCGTCCTATTTGACACTCATCGGCTGGATGCACCTGCATCCCAATGTTGATGTTCACACTGGAATTCGAACTCAGTGCGTTTCGTGTCGAACGCCACCGCGGTCACCACTAGACTACTGAGTCCAGACAGTCACACTTGTGCAACGGGCACATTGGCATTAGGATAAACTCGTATATTCCCGTTGATTTGTTGTAGACTGAAGCTGGTCAGTCATTGTTGCTATATGTGCATCCTGAGCGGATTGCCTCGATATAGCGAATTTTTCACAAGTATTATACAAGTTGGATTGTGACTGGCAAGTGGAATCCATGACGCGCGTTTCGTCCTATTTGACACTCATCGGCTGGATGCACCTGCATCCCAATGTTGATGTTCACACTGGAATTCGAACTCAGTGCGTTTCGTGTCGAACGCCACCGCGGTCACCACTAGACTACTGAGTCCAGACAGTCACACTTGTGCAACGGGCACATTGGCATTAGGATAAACTCGTATATTCCCGTTGATTTGTTGTAGACTGAAGCTGGTCAGTCATTGTTGCTATATGTGCATCCTGAGCGGATTGCCTCGATATAGCGAATTTTTCACAAGTATTATACAAGTTGGATTGTGACTGGCAAGTGGAATCCATGACGCGCGTTTCGTCCTATTTGACACTCATCGGCTGGATGCACCTGCATCCCAATGTTGATGTTCACACTGGAATTCGAACTCAGTGCGTTTCGTGTCGAACGCCACCGCGGTCACCACTAGACTACTGAGTCCAGACAGTCACACTTGTGCAACGGGCACATTGGCATTAGGATAAACTCGTATATTCCCGTTGATTTGTTGTAGACTGAAGCTGGTCAGTCATTGTTGCTATATGTGCATCCTGAGCGGATTGCCTCGATATAGCGAATTTTTCACAAGTATTATACAAGTTGGATTGTGACTGGCAAGTGGAATCCATGACGCGCGTTTCGTCCTATTTGACACTCATCGGCTGGATGCACCTGCATCCCAATGTTGATGTTCACACTGGAATTCGAACTCAGTGCGTTTCGTGTCGAACGCCACCGCGGTCACCACTAGACTACTGAGTCCAGACAGTCACACTTGTGCAACGGGCACATTGGCATTAGGATAAACTCGTATATTCCCGTTGATTTGTTGTAGACTGAAGCTGGTCAGTCATTGTTGCTATATGTGCATCCTGAGCGGATTGCCTCGATATAGCGAATTTTTCACAAGTATTATACAAGTTGGATTGTGACTGGCAAGTGGAATCCATGACGCGCGTTTCGTCCTATTTGACACTCATCGGCTGGATGCACCTGCATCCCAATGTTGATGTTCACACTGGAATTCGAACTCAGTGCGTTTCGTGTCGAACGCCACCGCGGTCACCACTAGACTACTGAGTCCAGACAGTCACACTTGTGCAACGGGCACATTGGCATTAGGATAAACTCGTATATTCCCGTTGATTTGTTGTAGACTGAAGCTGGTCAGTCATTGTTGCTATATGTGCATCCTGAGCGGATTGCCTCGATATAGCGAATTTTTCACAAGTATTATACAAGTTGGATTGTGACTGGCAAGTGGAATCCATGACGCGCGTTTCGTCCTATTTGACACTCATCGGCTGGATGCACCTGCATCCCAATGTTGATGTTCACACTGGAATTCGAACTCAGTGCGTTTCGTGTCGAACGCCACCGCGGTCACCACTAGACTACTGAGTCCAGACAGTCACACTTGTGCAACGGGCACATTGGCATTAGGATAAACTCGTATATTCCCGTTGATTTGTTGTAGACTGAAGCTGGTCAGTCATTGTTGCTATATGTGCATCCTGAGCGGATTGCCTCGATATAGCGAATTTTTCACAAGTATTATACAAGTTGGATTGTGACTGGCAAGTGGAATCCATGACGCGCGTTTCGTCCTATTTGACACTCATCGGCTGGATGCACCTGCATCCCAATGTTGATGTTCACACTGGAATTCGAACTCAGTGCGTTTCGTGTCGAACGCCACCGCGGTCACCACTAGACTACTGAGTCCAGACAGTCACACTTGTGCAACGGGCACATTGGCATTAGGATAAACTCGTATATTCCCGTTGATTTGTTGTAGACTGAAGCTGGTCAGTCATTGTTGCTATATGTGCATCCTGAGCGGATTGCCTCGATATAGCGAATTTTTCACAAGTATTATACAAGTTGGATTGTGACTGGCAAGTGGAATCCATGACGCGCGTTTCGTCCTATTTGACACTCATCGGCTGGATGCACCTGCATCCCAATGTTGATGTTCACACTGGAATTCGAACTCAGTGCGTTTCGTGTCGAACGCCACCGCGGTCACCACTAGACTACTGAGTCCAGACAGTCACACTTGTGCAACGGGCACATTGGCATTAGGATAAACTCGTATATTCCCGTTGATTTGTTGTAGACTGAAGCTGGTCAGTCATTGTTGCTATATGTGCATCCTGAGCGGATTGCCTCGATATAGCGAATTTTTCACAAGTATTATACAAGTTGGATTGTGACTGGCAAGTGGAATCCATGACGCGCGTTTCGTCCTATTTGACACTCATCGGCTGGATGCACCTGCATCCCAATGTTGATGTTCACACTGGAATTCGAACTCAGTGCGTTTCGTGTCGAACGCCACCGCGGTCACCACTAGACTACTGAGTCCAGACAGTCACACTTGTGCAACGGGCACATTGGCATTAGGATAAACTCGTATATTCCCGTTGATTTGTTGTAGACTGAAGCTGGTCAGTCATTGTTGCTATATGTGCATCCTGAGCGGATTGCCTCGATATAGCGAATTTTTCACAAGTATTATACAAGTTGGATTGTGACTGGCAAGTGGAATCCATGACGCGCGTTTCGTCCTATTTGACACTCATCGGCTGGATGCACCTGCATCCCAATGTTGATGTTCACACTGGAATTCGAACTCAGTGCGTTTCGTGTCGAACGCCACCGCGGTCACCACTAGACTACTGAGTCCAGACAGTCACACTTGTGCAACGGGCACATTGGCATTAGGATAAACTCGTATATTCCCGTTGATTTGTTGTAGACTGAAGCTGGTCAGTCATTGTTGCTATATGTGCATCCTGAGCGGATTGCCTCAATATAGCGAATTTTCACAAGTATTATACAAGTTGGATTGTGACTGGCAAGTGGAATCCATGACGCGCGTTTCGTCCTATTTGACACTCATCGGCTGGATGCACCTGCATCCCAATGTTGATGTTCACACTGGAATTCGAACTCAGTGCGTTTCGTGTCGAACGCCACCGCGGTCACCACTAGACTACTGAGTCCAGACAGTCACACTTGTGCAACGGGCACATTGGCATTAGGATAAACTCGTATATTCCCGTTGATTTGTTGTAGACTGAAGCTGGTCAGTCATTGTTGCTATATGTGCATCCTGAGCGGATTGCCTCGATATAGCGAATTTTTCACAAGTATTATACAAGTTGGATTGTGACTGGCAAGTGGAATCCATGACGCGCGTTTCGTCCTATTTGACACTCATCGGCTGGATGCACCTGCATCCCAATGTTGATGTTCACACTGGAATTCGAACTCAGTGCGTTTCGTGTCGAACGCCACCGCGGTCACCACTAGACTACTGAGTCCAGACAGTCACACTTGTGCAACGGGCACATTGGCATTAGGATAAACTCGTATATTCCCGTTGATTTGTTGTAGACTGAAGCTGGTCAGTCATTGTTGCTATATGTGCATCCTGAGCGGATTGCCTCGATATAGCGAATTTTTCACAAGTATTATACAAGTTGGATTGTGACTGGCAAGTGGAATCCATGACGCGCGTTTCGTCCTATTTGACACTCATCGGCTGGATGCACCTGCATCCCAATGTTGATGTTCACACTGGAATTCGAACTCAGTGCGTTTCGTGTCGAACGCCACCGCGGTCACCACTAGACTACTGAGTCCAGACAGTCACACTTGTGCAACGGGCACATTGGCATTAGGATAAACTCGTATATTCCCGTTGATTTGTTGTAGACTGAAGCTGGTCAGTCATTGTTGCTATATGTGCATCCTGAGCGGATTGCCTCGATATAGCGAATTTTTCACAAGTATTATACAAGTTGGATTGTGACTGGCAAGTGGAATCCATGACGCGCGTTTCGTCCTATTTGACACTCATCGGCTGGATGCACCTGCATCCCAATGTTGATGTTCACACTGGAATTCGAACTCAGTGCGTTTCGTGTCGAACGCCACCGCGGTCACCACTAGACTACTGAGTCCAGACAGTCACACTTGTGCAACGGGCACATTGGCATTAGGATAACTCGTATATTCCCGTTGATTTGTTGTAGACTGAAGCTGGTCAGTCATTGTTGCTATATGTGCATCCTGAGCGGATTGCCTCGATATAGCGAATTTTTCACAAGTATTATACAAGTTGGATTGTGACTGGCAAGTGGAATCCATGACGCGCGTTTCGTCCTATTTGACACTCATCGGCTGGATGCACCTGCATCCCAATGTTGATGTTCACACTGGAATTCGAACTCAGTGCGTTTCGTGTCGAACGCCACCGCGGTCACCACTAGACTACTGAGTCCAGACAGTCACACTTGTGCAACGGGCACATTGGCATTAGGATAAACTCGTATATTCCCGTTGATTTGTTGTAGACTGAAGCTGGTCAGTCATTGTTGCTATATGTGCATCCTGAGCGGATTGCCTCGATATAGCGAATTTTTCACAAGTATTATACAAGTTGGATTGTGACTGGCAAGTGGAATCCATGACGCGCGTTTCGTCCTATTTGACACTCATCGGCTGGATGCACCTGCATCCCAATGTTGATGTTCACACTGGAATTCGAACTCAGTGCGTTTCGTGTCGAACGCCACCGCGGTCACCACTAGACTACTGAGTCCAGACAGTCACACTTGTGCAACGGGCACATTGGCATTAGGATAAACTCGTATATTCCCGTTGATTTGTTGTAGACTGAAGCTGGTCAGTCATTGTTGCTATATGTGCATCCTGAGCGGATTGCCTCGATATAGCGAATTTTTCACAAGTATTATACAAGTTGGATTGTGACTGGCAAGTGGAATCCATGACGCGCGTTTCGTCCTATTTGACACTCATCGGCTGGATGCACCTGCATCCCAATGTTGATGTTCACACTGGAATTCGAACTCAGTGCGTTTCGTGTCGAACGCCACCGCGGTCACCACTAGACTACTGAGTCCAGACAGTCACACTTGTGCAACGGGCACATTGGCATTAGGATAAACTCGTATATTCCCGTTGATTTGTTGTAGACTGAAGCTGGTCAGTCATTGTTGCTATATGTGCATCCTGAGCGGATTGCCTCGATATAGCGAATTTTTCACAAGTATTATACAAGTTGGATTGTGACTGGCAAGTGGAATCCATGACGCGCGTTTCGTCCTATTTGACACTCATCGGCTGGATGCACCTGCATCCCAATGTTGATGTTCACACTGGAATTCGAACTCAGTGCGTTTCGTGTCGAACGCCACCGCGGTCACCACTAGACTACTGAGTCCAGACAGTCACACTTGTGCAACGGGCACATTGGCATTAGGATAAACTCGTATATTCCCGTTGATTTGTTGTAGACTGAAGCTGGTCAGTCATTGTTGCTATATGTGCATCCTGAGCGGATTGCCTCGATATAGCGAATTTTTCACAAGTATTATACAAGTTGGATTGTGACTGGCAAGTGGAATCCATGACGCGCGTTTCGTCCTATTTGACACTCATCGGCTGGATGCACCTGCATCCCAATGTTGATGTTCACACTGGAATTCGAACTCAGTGCGTTTCGTGTCGAACGCCACCGCGGTCACCACTAGACTACTGAGTCCAGACAGTCACACTTGTGCAACGGGCACATTGGCATTAGGATAAACTCGTATATTCCCGTTGATTTGTTGTAGACTGAAGCTGGTCAGTCATTGTTGCTATATGTGCATCCTGAGCGGATTGCCTCGATATAGCGAATTTTTCACAAGTATTATACAAGTTGGATTGTGACTGGCAAGTGGAATCCATGACGCGCGTTTCGTCCTATTTGACACTCATCGGCTGGATGCACCTGCATCCCAATGTTGATGTTCACACTGGAATTCGAACTCAGTGCGTTTCGTGTCGAACGCCACCGCGGTCACCACTAGACTACTGAGTCCAGACAGTCACACTTGTGCAACGGGCACATTGGCATTAGGATAAACTCGTATATTCCCGTTGATTTGTTGTAGACTGAAGCTGGTCAGTCATTGTTGCTATATGTGCATCCTGAGCGGATTGCCTCGATATAGCGAATTTTTCACAAGTATTATACAAGTTGGATTGTGACTGGCAAGTGGAATCCATGACGCGCGTTTCGTCCTATTTGACACTCATCGGCTGGATGCACCTGCATCCCAATGTTGATGTTCACACTGGAATTCGAACTCAGTGCGTTTCGTGTCGAACGCCACCGCGGTCACCACTAGACTACTGAGTCCAGACAGTCACACTTGTGCAACGGGCACATTGGCATTAGGATAAACTCGTATATTCCCGTTGATTTGTTGTAGACTGAAGCTGGTCAGTCATTGTTGCTATATGTGCATCCTGAGCGGATTGCCTCGATATAGCGAATTTTTCACAAGTATTATACAAGTTGGATTGTGACTGGCAAGTGGAATCCATGACGCGCGTTTCGTCCTATTTGACACTCATCGGCTGGATGCACCTGCATCCCAATGTTGATGTTCACACTGGAATTCGAACTCAGTGCGTTTCGTGTCGAACGCCACCGCGGTCACCACTAGACTACTGAGTCCAGACAGTCACACTTGTGCAACGGGCACATTGGCATTAGGATAAACTCGTATATTCCCGTTGATTTGTTGTAGACTGAAGGCTGGTCAGTCATTGTTGCTATATGTGCATCCTGAGCGGATTGCCTCGATATAGCGAATTTTTCACAAGTATTATACAAGTTGGATTGTGACTGGCAAGTGGAATCCATGACGCGCGTTTCGTCCTATTTGACACTCATCGGCTGGATGCACCTGCATCCCAATGTTGATGTTCACACTGGAATTCGAACTCAGTGCGTTTCGTGTCGAACGCCACCGCGGTCACCACTAGACTACTGAGTCCAGACAGTCACACTTGTGCAACGGGCACATTGGCATTAGGATAAACTCGTATATTCCCGTTGATTTGTTGTAGACTGAAGCTGGTCAGTCATTGTTGCTATATGTGCATCCTGAGCGGATTGCCTCGATATAGCGAATTTTTCACAAGTATTATACAAGTTGGATTGTGACTGGCAAGTGGAATCCATGACGCGCGTTTCGTCCTATTTGACACTCATCGGCTGGATGCACCTGCATCCCAATGTTGATGTTCACACTGGAATTCGAACTCAGTGCGTTTCGTGTCGAACGCCACCGCGGTCACCACTAGACTACTGAGTCCAGACAGTCACACTTGTGCAACGGGCACATTGGCATTAGGATAAACTCGTATATTCCCGTTGATTTGTTGTAGACTGAAGCTGGTCAGTCATTGTTGCTATATGTGCATCCTGAGCGGATTGCCTCGATATAGCGAATTTTTCACAAGTATTATACAAGTTGGATTGTGACTGGCAAGTGGAATCCATGACGCGCGTTTCGTCCTATTTGACACTCATCGGCTGGATGCACCTGCATCCCAATGTTGATGTTCACACTGGAATTCGAACTCAGTGCGTTTCGTGTCGAACGCCACCGCGGTCACCACTAGACTACTGAGTCCAGACAGTCACACTTGTGCAACGGGCACATTGGCATTAGGATAAACTCGTATATTCCCGTTGATTTGTTGTAGACTGAAGCTGGTCAGTCATTGTTGCTATATGTGCATCCTGAGCGGATTGCCTCGATATAGCGAATTTTTCACAAGTATTATACAAGTTGGATTGTGACTGGCAAGTGGAATCCATGACGCGCGTTTCGTCCTATTTGACACTCATCGGCTGGATGCACCTGCATCCCAATGTTGATGTTCACACTGGAATTCGAACTCAGTGCGTTTCGTGTCGAACGCCACCGCGGTCACCACTAGACTACTGAGTCCAGACAGTCACACTTGTGCAACGGGCACATTGGCATTAGGATAAACTCGTATATTCCCGTTGATTTGTTGTAGACTGAAGCTGGTCAGTCATTGTTGCTATATGTGCATCCTGAGCGGATTGCCTCGATATAGCGAATTTTTCACAAGTATTATACAAGTTGGATTGTGACTGGCAAGTGGAATCCATGACGCGCGTTTCGTCCTATTTGACACTCATCGGCTGGATGCACCTGCATCCCAATGTTGATGTTCACACTGGAATTCGAACTCAGTGCGTTTCGTGTCGAACGCCACCGCGGTCACCACTAGACTACTGAGTCCAGACAGTCACACTTGTGCAACGGGCACATTGGCATTAGGATAAACTCGTATATTCCCGTTGATTTGTTGTAGACTGAAGCTGGTCAGTCATTGTTGCTATATGTGCATCCTGAGCGGATTGCCTCGATATAGCGAATTTTTCACAAGTATTATACAAGTTGGATTGTGACTGGCAAGTGGAATCCATGACGCGCGTTTCGTCCTATTTGACACTCATCGGCTGGATGCACCTGCATCCCAATGTTGATGTTCACACTGGAATTCGAACTCAGTGCGTTTCGTGTCGAACGCCACCGCGGTCACCACTAGACTACTGAGTCCAGACAGTCACACTTGTGCAACGGGCACATTGGCATTAGGATAAACTCGTATATTCCCGTTGATTTGTTGTAGACTGAGCTGGTCAGTCATTGTTGCTATATGTGCATCCTGAGCGGATTGCCTCGATATAGCGAATTTTTCACAAGTATTATACAAGTTGGATTGTGACTGGCAAGTGGAATCCATGACGCGCGTTTCGTCCTATTTGACACTCATCGGCTGGATGCACCTGCATCCCAATGTTGATGTTCACACTGGAATTCGAACTCAGTGCGTTTCGTGTCGAACGCCACCGCGGTCACCACTAGACTACTGAGTCCAGACAGTCACACTTGTGCAACGGGCACATTGGCATTAGGATAAACTCGTATATTCCCGTTGATTTGTTGTAGACTGAAGGCTGGTCAGTCATTGTTGCTATATGTGCATCCTGAGCGGATTGCCTCGATATAGCGAATTTTTCACAAGTATTATACAAGTTGGATTGTGACTGGCAAGTGGAATCCATGACGCGCGTTTCGTCCTATTTGACACTCATCGGCTGGATGCACCTGCATCCCAATGTTGATGTTCACACTGGAATTCGAACTCAGTGCGTTTCGTGTCGAACGCCACCGCGGTCACCACTAGACTACTGAGTCCAGACAGTCACACTTGTGCAACGGGCACATTGGCATTAGGATAAACTCGTATATTCCCGTTGATTTGTTGTAGACTGAGGCTGGTCAGTCATTGTTGCTATATGTGCATCCTGAGCGGATTGCCTCGATATAGCGAATTTTTCACAAGTATTATACAAGTTGGATTGTGACTGGCAAGTGGAATCCATGACGCGCGTTTCGTCCTATTTGACACTCATCGGCTGGATGCACCTGCATCCCAATGTTGATGTTCACACTGGAATTCGAACTCAGTGCGTTTCGTGTCGAACGCCACCGCGGTCACCACTAGACTACTGAGTCCAGACAGTCACACTTGTGCAACGGGCACATTGGCATTAGGATAAACTCGTATATTCCCGTTGATTTGTTGTAGACTGAAGCTGGTCAGTCATTGTTGCTATATGTGCATCCTGAGCGGATTGCCTCGATATAGCGAATTTTTCACAAGTATTATACAAGTTGGATTGTGACTGGCAAGTGGAATCCATGACGCGCGTTTCGTCCTATTTGACACTCATCGGCTGGATGCACCTGCATCCCAATGTTGATGTTCACACTGGAATTCGAACTCAGTGCGTTTCGTGTCGAACGCCACCGCGGTCACCACTAGACTACTGAGTCCAGACAGTCACACTTGTGCAACGGGCACATTGGCATTAGGATAAACTCGTATATTCCCGTTGATTTGTTGTAGACTGAAGCTGGTCAGTCATTGTTGCTATATGTGCATCCTGAGCGGATTGCCTCGATATAGCGAATTTTTCACAAGTATTATACAAGTTGGATTGTGACTGGCAAGTGGAATCCATGACGCGCGTTTCGTCCTATTGACACTCATCGGCTGGATGCACCTGCATCCCAATGTTGATGTTCACACTGGAATTCGAACTCAGTGCGTTTCGTGTCGAACGCCACCGCGGTCACCACTAGACTACTGAGTCCAGACAGTCACACTTGTGCAACGGGCACATTGGCATTAGGATAAACTCGTATATTCCGTTGATTTGTTGTAGACTGAAGCTGGTCAGTCATTGTGCTATATGTGCATCCTGAGCGGATTGCCTCGATATAGCGAATTTTTCACAAGTATTATACAAGTTGGATTGTGACTGGCAAGTGGAATCCATGACGCGCGTTTCGTCCTATTTGACACTCATCGGCTGGATGCACCTGCATCCCAATGTTGATGTTCACACTGGAATTCGAACTCAGTGCGTTTCGTGTCGAACGCCACCGCGGTCACCACTAGACTACTGAGTCCAGACAGTCACACTTGTGCAACGGGCACATTGGCATTAGGATAAACTCGTATATTCCCGTTGATTTGTTGTAGACTGAGCTGGTCAGTCATTGTTGCTATATGTGCATCCTGAGCGGATTGCCTCGATATAGCGAATTTTTCACAAGTATTATACAAGTTGGATTGTGACTGGCAAGTGGAATCCATGACGCGCGTTTCGTCCTATTTGACACTCATCGGCTGGATGCACCTGCATCCCAATGTTGATGTTCACACTGGAATTCGAACTCAGTGCGTTTCGTGTCGAACGCCACCGCGGTCACCACTAGACTACTGAGTCCAGACAGTCACACTTGTGCAACGGGCACATTGGCATTAGGATAAACTCGTATATTCCCGTTGATTTGTTGTAGACTGAGGCTGGTCAGTCATTGTTGCTATATGTGCATCCTGAGCGGATTGCCTCGATATAGCGAATTTTTCACAAGTATTATACAAGTTGGATTGTGACTGGCAAGTGGAATCCATGACGCGCGTTTCGTCCTATTTGACACTCATCGGCTGGATGCACCTGCATCCCAATGTTGATGTTCACACTGGAATTCGAACTCAGTGCGTTTCGTGTCGAACGCCACCGCGGTCACCACTAGACTACTGAGTCCAGACAGTCACACTTGTGCAACGGGCACATTGGCATTAGGATAAACTCGTATATTCCGTTGATTTGTTGTAGACTGAGGCTGGTCAGTCATTGTTGCTATATGTGCATCCTGAGCGGATTGCCTCGATATAGCGAATTTTTCACAAGTATTATACAAGTTGGATTGTGACTGGCAAGTGGAATCCATGACGCGCGTTTCGTCCTATTTGACACTCATCGGCTGGATGCACCTGCATCCCAATGTTGATGTTCACACTGGAATTCGAACTCAGTGCGTTTCGTGTCGAACGCCACCGCGGTCACCACTAGACTACTGAGTCCAGACAGTCACACTTGTGCAACGGGCACATTGGCATTAGGATAAACTCGTATATTCCCGTTGATTTGTTGTAGACTGAAGCTGGTCAGTCATTGTTGCTATATGTGCATCCTGAGCGGATTGCCTCGATATAGCGAATTTTTCACAAGTATTATACAAGTTGGATTGTGACTGGCAAGTGGAATCCATGACGCGCGTTTCGTCCTATTTGACACTCATCGGCTGGATGCACCTGCATCCCAATGTTGATGTTCACACTGGAATTCGAACTCAGTGCGTTTCGTGTCGAACGCCACCGCGGTCACCACTAGACTACTGAGTCCAGACAGTCACACTTGTGCAACGGGCACATTGGCATTAGGATAAACTCGTATATTCCCGTTGATTTGTTGTAGACTGAGCTGGTCAGTCATTGTTGCTATATGTGCATCCTGAGCGGATTGCCTCGATATAGCGAATTTTCACAAGTATTATACAAGTTGGATTGTGACTGGCAAGTGGAATCCATGACGCGCGTTTCGTCCTATTTGACACTCATCGGCTGGATGCACCTGCATCCCAATGTTGATGTTCACACTGGAATTCGAACTCAGTGCGTTTCGTGTCGAACGCCACCGCGGTCACCACTAGACTACTGAGTCCAGACAGTCACACTTGTGCAACGGGCACATTGGCATTAGGATAAACTCGTATATTCCCGTTGATTTGTTGTAGACTGAAGCTGGTCAGTCATTGTTGCTATATGTGCATCCTGAGCGGATTGCCTCGATATAGCGAATTTTTCACAAGTATTATACAAGTTGGATTGTGACTGGCAAGTGGAATCCATGACGCGCGTTTCGTCCTATTTGACACTCATCGGCTGGATGCACCTGCATCCCAATGTTGATGTTCACACTGGAATTCGAACTCAGTGCGTTTCGTGTCGAACGCCACCGCGGTCACCACTAGACTACTGAGTCCAGACAGTCACACTTGTGCAACGGGCACATTGGCATTAGGATAAACTCGTATATTCCCGTTGATTTGTTGTAGACTGAAGCTGGTCAGTCATTGTTGCTATATGTGCATCCTGAGCGGATTGCCTCGATATAGCGAATTTTTTCACAAGTATTATACAAGTTGGATTGTGACTGGCAAGTGGAATCCATGACGCGCGTTTCGTCCTATTTGACACTCATCGGCTGGATGCACCTGCATCCCAATGTTGATGTTCACACTGGAATTCGAACTCAGTGCGTTTCGTGTCGAACGCCACCGCGGTCACCACTAGACTACTGAGTCCAGACAGTCACACTTGTGCAACGGGCACATTGGCATTAGGATAAACTCGTATATTCCCGTTGATTTGTTGTAGACTGAAGCTGGTCAGTCATTGTTGCTATATGTGCATCCTGAGCGGATTGCCTCGATATAGCGAATTTTTCACAAGTATTATACAAGTTGGATTGTGACTGGCAAGTGGAATCCATGACGCGCGTTCGTCCTATTTGACACTCATCGGCTGGATGCACCTGCATCCCAATGTTGATGTTCACACTGGAATTCGAACTCAGTGCGTTTCGTGTCGAACGCCACCGCGGTCACCACTAGACTACTGAGTCCAGACAGTCACACTTGTGCAACGGGCACATTGGCATTAGGATAAACTCGTATATTCCCGTTGATTTGTTGTAGACTGAAGCTGGTCAGTCATTGTTGCTATATGTGCATCCTGAGCGGATTGCCTCGATATAGCGAATTTTTCACAAGTATTATACAAGTTGGATTGTGACTGGCAAGTGGAATCCATGACGCGCGTTTCGTCCTATTTGACACTCATCGGCTGGATGCACCTGCATCCCAATGTTGATGTTCACACTGGAATTCGAACTCAGTGCGTTTCGTGTCGAACGCCACCGCGGTCACCACTAGACTACTGAGTCCAGACAGTCACACTTGTGCAACGGGCACATTGGCATTAGGATAAACTCGTATATTCCCGTTGATTTGTTGTAGACTGAAGGCTGGTCAGTCATTGTTGCTATATGTGCATCCTGAGCGGATTGCCTCGATATAGCGAATTTTTCACAAGTATTATACAAGTTGGATTGTGACTGGCAAGTGGAATCCATGACGCGCGTTTCGTCCTATTTGACACTCATCGGCTGGATGCACCTGCATCCCAATGTTGATGTTCACACTGGAATTCGAACTCAGTGCGTTCGTGTCGAACGCCACCGCGGTCACCACTAGACTACTGAGTCCAGACAGTCACACTTGTGCAACGGGCACATTGGCATTAGGATAAACTCGTATATTCCCGTTGATTTGTTGTAGACTGAAGCTGGTCAGTCATTGTTGCTATATGTGCATCCTGAGCGGATTGCCTCGATATAGCGAATTTTTCACAAGTATTATACAAGTTGGATTGTGACTGGCAAGTGGAATCCATGACGCGCGTTTCGTCCTATTTGACACTCATCGGCTGGATGCACCTGCATCCAATGTTGATGTTCACACTGGAATTCGAACTCAGTGCGTTTCGTGTCGAACGCCACCGCGGTCACCACTAGACTACTGAGTCCAGACAGTCACACTTGTGCAACGGGCACATTGGCATTAGGATAAACTCGTATATTCCCGTTGATTTGTTGTAGACTGAAGCTGGTCAGTCATTGTTGCTATATGTGCATCCTGAGCGGATTGCCTCGATATAGCGAATTTTTCACAAGTATTATACAAGTTGGATTGTGACTGGCAAGTGGAATCCATGACGCGCGTTTCGTCCTATTTGACACTCATCGGCTGGATGCACCTGCATCCCAATGTTGATGTTCACACTGGAATTCGAACTCAGTGCGTTTCGTGTCGAACGCCACCGCGGTCACCACTAGACTACTGAGTCCAGACAGTCACACTTGTGCAACGGGCACATTGGCATTAGGATAAACTCGTATATTCCCGTTGATTTGTTGTAGACTGAAGCTGGTCAGTCATTGTTGCTATATGTGCATCCTGAGCGGATTGCCTCGATATAGCGAATTTTTCACAAGTATTATACAAGTTGGATTGTGACTGGCAAGTGGAATCCATGACGCGCGTTTCGTCCTATTTGACACTCATCGGCTGGATGCACCTGCATCCCAATGTTGATGTTCACACTGGAATTCGAACTCAGTGCGTTTCGTGTCGAACGCCACCGCGGTCACCACTAGACTACTGAGTCCAGACAGTCACACTTGTGCAACGGGCACATTGGCATTAGGATAAACTCGTATATTCCCGTTGATTTGTTGTAGACTGAAGCTGGTCAGTCATTGTTGCTATATGTGCATCCTGAGCGGATTGCCTCGATATAGCGAATTTTTCACAAGTATATACAAGTTGGATTGTGACTGGCAAGTGGAATCCATGACGCGCGTTCGTCCTATTTGACACTCATCGGCTGGATGCACCTGCATCCCAATGTTGATGTTCACACTGGAATTCGAACTCAGTGCGTTTCGTGTCGAACGCCACCGCGGTCACCACTAGACTACTGAGTCCAGACAGTCACACTTGTGCAACGGGCACATTGGCATTAGGATAAACTCGTATATTCCCGTTGATTTGTTGTAGACTGAAGCTGGTCAGTCATTGTTGCTATATGTGCATCCTGAGCGGATTGCCTCGATATAGCGAATTTTTCACAAGTATTATACAAGTTGGATTGTGACTGGCAAGTGGAATCCATGACGCGCGTTTCGTCCTATTTGACACTCATCGGCTGGATGCACCTGCATCCCAATGTTGATGTTCACACTGGAATTCGAACTCAGTGCGTTTCGTGTCGAACGCCACCGCGGTCACCACTAGACTACTGAGTCCAGACAGTCACACTTGTGCAACGGGCACATTGGCATTAGGATAAACTCGTATATTCCCGTGATTTGTTGTAGACTGAAGCTGGTCAGTCATTGTTGCTATATGTGCATCCTGAGCGGATTGCCTCGATATAGCGAATTTTTCACAAGTATTATACAAGTTGGATTGTGACTGGCAAGTGGAATCCATGACGCGCGTTTCGTCCTATTTGACACTCATCGGCTGGATGCACCTGCATCCCAATGTTGATGTTCACACTGGAATTCGAACTCAGTGCGTTTCGTGTCGAACGCCACCGCGGTCACCACTAGACTACTGAGTCCAGACAGTCACACTTGTGCAACGGGCACATTGGCATTAGGATAAACTCGTATATTCCCGTTGATTTGTTGTAGACTGAAGCTGGTCAGTCATTGTTGCTATATGTGCATCCTGAGCGGATTGCCTCGATATAGCGAATTTTTCACAAGTATTATACAAGTTGGATTGTGACTGGCAAGTGGAATCCATGACGCGCGTTTCGTCCTATTGACACTCATCGGCTGGATGCACCTGCATCCCAATGTTGATGTTCACACTGGAATTCGAACTCAGTGCGTTTCGTGTCGAACGCCACCGCGGTCACCACTAGACTACTGAGTCCAGACAGTCACACTTGTGCAACGGGCACATTGGCATAGGATAACTCGTATATTCCCGTTGATTTGTTGTAGACTGAAGCTGGTCAGTCATTGTTGCTATATGTGCATCCTGAGCGGATTGCCTCGATATAGCGAATTTTTCACAAGTATTTATACAAGTTGGATTGTGACTGGCAAGTGGAATCCATGACGCGCGTTTCGTCCTATTTGACACTCATCGGCTGGATGCACCTGCATCCCAATGTTGATGTTCACACTGGAATTCGAACTCAGTGCGTTTCGTGTCGAACGCCACCGCGGTCACCACTAGACTACTGAGTCCAGACAGTCACACTTGTGCAACGGGCACCTTGGCATTAGGATAAACTCGTATATTCCCGTTGATTTGTTGTAGACTGAAGCTGGTCAGTCATTGTTGCTATATGTGCATCCTGAGCGGATTGCCTCGATATAGCGAATTTTTCACAAGTATTATACAAGTTGGATTGTGACTGGCAAGTGGAATCCATGACGCGCGTTTCGTCCTATTTGACACTCATCGGCTGGATGCACCTGCATCCCAATGTTGATGTTCACACTGGAATTCGAACTCAGTGCGTTTCGTGTCGAACGCCACCGCGGTCACCACTAGACTACTGAGTCCAGACAGTCACACTTGTGCAACGGGCACATTGGCATTAGGATAAACTCGTATATTCCCGTTGATTTGTTGTAGACTGAAGCTGGTCAGTCATTGTTGCTATATGTGCATCCTGAGCGGATTGCCTCGATATAGCGAATTTTTCACAAGTATTATACAAGTTGGATTGTGACTGGCAAGTGGAATCCATGACGCGCGTTCGTCCTATTTGACACTCATCGGCTGGATGCACCTGCATCCCAATGTTGATGTTCACACTGGAATTCGAACTCAGTGCGTTTCGTGTCGAACGCCACCGCGGTCACCACTAGACTACTGAGTCCAGACAGTCACACTTGTGCAACGGGCACATTGGCATTAGGATAAACTCGTATATTTACGTTGATTTGTTGTAGACTGAAGCTGGTCAGTCATTGTTGCTATATGTGGCATCCTGAGCGGATTGCCTCGATATAGCGAATTTTTCACAAGTATTTATACAAGTTGGATTGTGACTGGCAAGTGGAATCCATGACGCGCGTTTCGTCCTATTTGACACTCATCGGCTGGATGCACCTGCATCCAATGTTGATGTCACACTGGAATTCGAACTCAGTGCGTTTCGTGTCGAACGCCACCGCGCGTCACCACTAGACTACTGAGTCCAGACAGTCACACTTGTGCAACGGGCACATTGGCCTTAGGATAAACTTCGTATATTCCCGTTGATTTGTTGTAGACTGAAGCTGGTCAGTCATTGTTGCTATATGTGCATCCTGAGCGGATTGCCTCGATATAGCGAATTTTTCACAAGTATTATACAAGTTGGATTGTGACTGGCAAGTGGAATCCATGACGCGCGTTTCGTCCTATTTGACACTCATCGGCTGGATGCACCTGCATCCCAATGTTGATGTTCACACTGGAATTCGAACTCAGTGCGTTCGTGTCGAACGCCACCGCGGTCACCACTAGACTACTGAGTCCAGACAGTCACACTTGTGCAACGGGCACATTGGCATTAGGATAAACTCGTATATTCCGTTGATTTGTTGTAGACTGAAGCTGGTCAGTCATTGTTGCTATATGTGATCCTGAGCGGATTGCCTCGATATAGCGAATTTTCACAAGTATATACAAGTTGGATTGTGACTGGCAAGTGGAATCCATGACGCGCGTTTCGTCCTATTTGACACTCATCGGCTGGCATGCACCTGCATCCCAATGTTGATGTTCACACTGGAATTCGAACTCAGTGCGTTTCGTGTCGAACGCCACCGCGGTCACCACTAGACTACTGAGTCCAGACAGTCACACTTGTGCAACGGGCACATTGGCATTAGGATAAACTCGTATATTCCCGTTGATTTGTTTGTAGACTGAAGCTGGTCAGTCATTGTTGCTATATGTGCATCCTGAGCGGATTGCCTCGATATAGCGAATTTTTCACAAGTATTATACAAGTTGGATTGTGACTGGCAAGTGGAATCCATGGACGCGCGTTTCGTCCTATTTGACACTCATCGGCTGGATGCACCTGCATCCCAATGTTGATGTTCACACTGGAATTCGAACTCAGTGCGTTTCGTGTCGAACGCCACCGCGGTCACCACTAGACTACTGAGTCCAGACAGTCACACTTGTGCAACGGGCACATTGGCATTAGGATAAACTCGTATATTCCCGTTGATTGTTGTAGACTGAAGCTGGTCAGTCATTGTTGCTATATGTGCATCCTGAGCGGATTGCCTCGATATAGCGAATTTTTCACAAGTATTATACAAGTTGGATTGTGATGGCAAGTGGAATCCATGACGCGCGTTTCGTCCTATTTGACACTCATCGGCTGGATGCACCTGCATCCCAATGTTGATGTTCACACTGGAATTCGAACTCAGTGCGTTTCGTGTCGAACGCCACCGCGGTCACCACTAGACTACTGAGTCCAGACAGTCACACTTGTGCAACGGGCACATTGGCATTAGGATAAACTCGTATATTCCCGTTGATTTGTTGTAGACTGAAGCTGGTCAGTCATTGTTGCTATATGTGCATCCTGAGCGGATTGCCTCGATATAGCGAATTTTTCACAAGTATTATACAAGTTGGATTGTGACTGGCAAGTGGAATCCATGACGCGCGTTTCGTCCTATTTGACACTCATCGGCTGGATGCACCTGCATCCCAATGTTGATGTTCACACTGGAATTCGAACTCAGTGCGTTTCGTGTCGAACGCCACCGCGGTCACCACTAGACTACTGAGTCCAGACAGTCACACTTGTGCAACGGGCACATTGGCATTAGGATAAACTCGTATATTCCCGTTGATTTGTTGTAGACTGAAGCTGGTCAGTCATTGTTGCTATATGTGCATCCTGAGCGGATTGCCTCGATATAGCGAATTTTTCACAAGTATTATACAAGTTGGATTGTGACTGGCAAGTGGAATCCATGACGCGCGTTTCGTCCTATTTGACACTCATCGGCTGGATGCACCTGCATCCCAATGTTGATGTTCACACTGGAATTCGAACTCAGTGCGTTTCGTGTCGAACGCCACCGCGGTCACCACTAGACTACTGAGTCCAGACAGTCACACTTGTGCAACGGGCACATTGGCATTAGGATAAACTCGTATATTCCCGTTGATTTGTTGTAGACTGAAGCTGGTCAGTCATTGTTGCTATATGTGCATCCTGAGCGGATTGCCTCGATATAGCGAATTTTTTCACAAGTATTATACAAGTTGGATTGTGACTGGCAAGTGGAATCCATGACGCGCGTTTCGTCCTATTTGACACTCATCGGCTGGATGCACCTGCATCCCAATGTTGATGTTCACACTGGAATTCGAACTCAGTGCGTTTCGTGTCGAACGCCACCGCGGTCACCACTAGACTACTGAGTCCAGACAGTCACACTTGTGCAACGGGCACATTGGCATTAGGATAAACTCGTATATTCCCGTTGATTTGTTGTAGACTGAAGCTGGTCAGTCATTGTTGCTATATGTGCATCCTGAGCGGATTGCCTCGATATAGCGAATTTTTCACAAGTATTATACAAGTTGGATTGTGACTGGCAAGTGGAATCCATGACGCGCGTTTCGTCCTATTGACACTCATCGGCTGGATGCACCTGCATCCCAATGTTGATGTTCACACTGGAATTCGAACTCAGTGCGTTTCGTGTCGAACGCCACCGCGGTCACCACTAGACTACTGAGTCAGACAGTCACACTTGTGCAACGGGCACATTGGCATTAGGATAAACTCGTATATTCCCGTTGATTTGTTGTAGACTGAAGCTGGTCAGTCATTGTTGCTATATGTGCATCCTGAGCGGATTGCCTCGATATAGCGAATTTTCACAAGTATTATACAAGTTGGATTGTGACTGGCAAGTGGAATCCATGACGCGCGTTTCGTCCTATTTGACACTCATCGGCTGGATGCACCTGCATCCCAATGTTGATGTTCACACTGGAATTCGAACTCAGTGCGTTTCGTGTCGAACGCCACCGCGGTCACCACTAGACTACTGAGTCCAGACAGTCACACTTGTGCAACGGGCACATTGGCATTAGGATAAACTCGTATATTCCCGTGATTTGTTGTAGACTGAAGCTGGTCAGTCATTGTTGCTATATGTGCATCCTGAGCGGATTGCCTCGATATAGCGAATTTTTCACAAGTATTATACAAGTTGGATTGTGACTGGCAAGTGGAATCCATGACGCGCGTTTCGTCCTATTTGACACTCATCGGCTGGATGCACCTGCATCCCAATGTTGATGTTCACACTGGAATTCGAACTCAGTGCGTTTCGTGTCGAACGCCACCGCGGTCACCACTAGACTACTGAGTCCAGACAGTCACACTTGTGCAACGGGCACATTGGCATTAGGATAAACTCGTATATTCCCGTGATTTGTTGTAGATGATAGCTGGTCAGTCATTGTTGCTATATGTGCATCCTGAGCGGATTGAATCGATATAGCGAATTTTTCACAAGTATTATACAAGTTGGATTGTGACTGGCAAGTGGAATCCATGACGCGCGTTTCGTCCTATTTGACACTCATCGGCTGGATGCACCTGCATCCCAATGTTGATGTTCACACTGGAATTCGAACTCAGTGCGTTTCGTGTCGAACGCCACCGCGGTCACCACTAGACTACTGAGTCCAGACAGTCACACTTGTGCAACGGGCACATTGGCATTAGGATAAACTCGTATATTCCCGTTGATTTGTTGTAGACTGAAGCTGGTCCAGTCATTGTTGCTATATGTGCATCCTGAGCGGATTGCCTCGATATAGCGAATTTTTCACAAGTATTATACAAGTTGGATTGTGACTGGCAAGTGGAATCCATGACGCGCGTTTCGTCCTATTTGACACTCATCGGCTGGATGCACCTGCATCCCAATGTTGATGTTCACACTGGAATTCGAACTCAGTGCGTTTCGTGTCGAACGCCACCGCGGTCACCACTAGACTACTGAGTCCAGGACAGTCACACTTGTGCAACGGGCACATTGGCATTAGGATAAACTCGTATATTCCGTGATTTGTTGTGACGAGGCTGGTCGTCATTGTTGCTATATGTGCATCCTGCAGCGGATTGCCTCGAATATAGCGAATTTTTCACAAGTATTATACAAGTTGGATGTGACTGGCAAGTGAATCCATGACGCGCGTTTCGTCCCTATTGACATCACTGGCTGGATGCACCGCATCCCAATGTTGATGTTCACACTGGAATTCGAACTCAGTGCGTTCGTGTCGAACGCCACCCGCGGTCACCACTAGACTACTGAGTCCAGACAGTCACACTTGTGCAACGGGCACATTGGCATTAGGATAAACTCGTCTATTCCGTGATTTGTTGTAGGACTGAGGGCTGGTCAGTCATTGTTGCGATATGTGCATCCTGAGCGGATTGCCTCGATAGCGAATTTTTCACAAGTATTATACAAGTTGGATTGTGACTGGCAAGTGGAATCCATGACGCGCGTTTCGTCCTATTTGACACTCATCGGTGG
>JALJAT010000102.1:0-49472 GCA_034768735.1 Schistosoma mekongi | reverse complement strand
ATCATTTACTTGACTCTTAGTCAAGACTCAGAACTTTTTGTAGAACCGATTGATTCCCAGTCATTTTCACATTACTGAATTTCTGTTACTCTAGTGGATGACACAACCACATAACTGTTCTTACACTATATACGTATATTTTCACGTTATTCACTAGTGGAAACACATTTTTTACATCCCAAAATGCACACTAGCGGAAAATTTGTTCTTTTAGATTGCTTAAAGTACAAGTATCCATATAGACTTCCACTTTTCCTCAATTCAATTCAATCAATGATGCCTGTGTAGGGGTAATATTCCCAAAATCACTAGTTACATCGGGTCATCGACATTGATTCTGACAATACTTGTTTTTAGCGACACTAACGATTGAGGGCGCTCGGTCACGCATCATCACCTTACACATCACGCCGCAACGTGGAAGCATCTCTCTCTAGTTTGCCAGCCTAGCGTTATATCCCCTTGCCACTTCTTCCACGGCCAATATAACGTTCTTTTCCATCCTTCGTGCCTTCTTATTTATTCCTCATTCGTAGAGTGGTTCAATCGTTTAGAAGTTGCCCTGGATACCGCAAGCGTAACGTGGTCATATATCGGTGCGCTTCAACACTGCATCACTAGTACGCAAACGATTTTCTTAAACGCAGAGAATTAAAAGGTAAAGGGCCAATACACCTGTGGTACAGATTGTTTCTCATACTTGGTGCTTACGTGGAACAGAAAATTTACATTGAAATGTGTGTTATACTTATTATTGGTTAGAATTGTTATCAGTAATCCTAATATTTAGTTAACTTTCATTAGAATTAGAATGAGACTTCAAAATAGAATAGGGTGGATCGAAACGCCCCGCCAAGTCTTTACATTGATTTATAACACTTTAAGGTCCCAGTAATGAAGTAATAGAATACACATAGCCAATTCAATATGAACTTCTTAATGACAGTACAAATGTAGGTTGTAATACAAAGCGGCATATATTTTCTTAACGGATTAAGTAATTCGCGTGTGTTCGATGAAATTATGCCACTTGTAGTGCAGACAAATATCTGTCTGCTAGAAATATGACAGGTATATTGTCCAGCAGTTTGCAATGTATTAAACTGTGACTGCTAAACGTAAGCTTTAAATATAGAAGGCATCTGTAGGCTGAAAGTAGTTGGGCATGATTATGAACCTTCGTCAACTTAGGTAGTTGGGATATGTATTAGGTATGCCCAACCACCTCTTATCTTGTTTCCCGTTGTCGGCTGATGTAAGGGCATAATGGAATAAAAGTAGAAACTACCAAACTAAGAATTGGTGTTAGTCCAAGAGGTCGTTAACTACTGGTCTGAGTTGTATTAGTAAGTGTAGATTACCTTGGTTTTGTTCATGGAAATCACTATCTGTGACTGGAAACATTTAATGAAGTGTCTGAGAATCAGTCACAGTCGCATAGGTTCGTTCGCTTTTATCTTCTTCATTATGTTAATGAATTTTTCAGGCACATATTTGTTTCATTTTTTGTTGGTCTCTATTTTGGTAATAATCTTGGTGATGTGATCTCGTTTTATCAATGTAGTATAAGAACTTAAGCGAATGAGCACGTACCGAGCTCTACGTTACTTATGATTGACTGACTTACCCTACTCATGAAAATTATTGGTCATATAGTTTTCATTTTTCTACTCAGTTAACACTTGATTTAGTTGTTTGTTACTTTCTAGTTAACAAATGATTTAATATGTATGCATTGTACACCGATTTCTTTAAGATCATTGATTTATAACTTGTTATTTCAGGCACTTATTCGAGCAGTTTCTGATTCAAGTCAAGTAACATCTACACGTGCCGGTTACCTTCTTGGTTCATTGGCTTACAAAGTGAGTGATTTAGTTTCTTAGTACGAATTCATTTACTGCAAACCGTACTTTTGTGGTGTCATTTTTACTAATTCTACGTATCTACCAGAATCGCGGCTAGTGTTACTCATTTCCCACTTGCTGTTTAGTTGAATTTTGAATACTTCATCAACTAACTGAACGGACAGGTATCTTAGTTGTTAGAGTGTTCGATTCTAACTCACCCAGTCACTATTGTAGAAATAAATTTATTCACATTTCTGTAATTGCAGTTACAATTTGTGCATTGTATTTTCCACAAATTGATCTCAACTGAAATCACTATGGGAACTACATTGTGTTTCGCTTCTTATAAGACTTTTAAGTAGTTCACACTCCTGACACAATCATTAATCGAATTCGTGACCTTCATGTTTTAAGGTGTTCCTGAAGTTCTAGTAAAAACTCGTGACTTTTAGAGTTACGATGGACACAAATTGATCACATCTGCATCAGCTACCGTTGGAGAAGTTGTATAGAGGACTGCCGCTCTTTCTGGGGCACTTGCCTAGACTCTGACCATGCCCTAGTGAGAGCACGTATCTCTATGCGTTTTACTAGTCGCAGAAAGGTTACATCGGGCAAACCCTTTAGATATCACTTTTAGAGTGAGAACGCTAAGATTGCATTTAGGAATGGTTTGGCTAAGCATTTACTCGCCCATGACCAACAGGTTTTCCCCGAAGTAGCTTGGAATGATTTTAAAGCAGGTGTATACGCAGCAGCGCTATCAGTATCTAACCCCAATCCAATGGTTATGAAAGACCATTGGATCTCTAGAACTTCTAGGGAACTGATGGAGGCTCGAAAACTCATTCCAGCAGGCTCGGAGTATGATGAAGAGCGACGACAACTGAAACGTAGACTGACAGAGTTTGCGTAAGGATCGTGAACAGTGGTGGGCAACAAAAGCAAAAGCGATAGAAGCATCAGCAGCGGCAGGCAATAGTAGACAACTGTTCCGACTTATTAAGGACACCGGTATCAAAAAATCAGCAGTTAGTGAAATCATCTCTGAAAAAGATGGGTCGTTGATCTACTCTCAATCTAGAAGATTAGAACGATGGGCAGAACACTTTCAGGAACAGTTTAACTGGCCCCCAGCCACGCTTAGCTTACCCACAATCTCCAAGCTACCCGAATGGAAAACTGACACAGGTCCCCCAACTCTCAGTGAAGTTGAAAACGTCATAAGTAAATTGAAACGAGGGAAAGCAGCAGGGCCTGATATGTTGTCTACCGATATCTTCAAGGATGGTGGTATAGTTTTAACGTGCAGGTTGACTGATATATTAGCCAAAGTCTGGGAACTAAACTCCATCCCATCTGACTGGTCTCGATCGCTGATTGTTCCAGTCTACAAAAAGGGACAGAAATCCTCTTGTGATAACCACAGAGGAATCAGTTTGACTAATATAGTATCTAAAATATTAGCCACTATAATCATCCGACGTTTAACCAACACTAGGGAACAACAGACTCGAGAAAACCAGGCTGGTTTCAGACCTGGCCGGGGTTGCATTGATCACATATTCACCCTGCGCCAGGTCCTCGAACATAGACATATGTACCAACGCCCAACTATAGTTGTATTTCTTGACTTAAAAGCAGCGTTCGACTCTGTAGACCGTGAAGTCTTGTGGCAATGTCTGTCATTAAAAGGCGTACCTCAAAAGTACATTAACCTTATAAAGGCTCTCTACTCGGTCACCACTGGTCGAGTCAGAGCATATGGCGAATTGTCACGAGAAACTTCATCCTCAAGTGGAGTCCGTCAGGGTTGCCCCTTATCCCCATTTTTATTTAATTTCATCATAGACGTACTGTTAGAAATCTCTCTCACTTCTTTTAATTCCTCTGGGATTAGTCTCCTTCCAGGAGGCTCTCTTGTCGACTTAGAATATGCAGATGATATAGTCATATTTGGTGAAGATGTACACAGCATTCAAGGTCTCTTGAACACGTTGAGTAACAATGCAAGCATATTTGGGATGCGCTTCTCCCCTCCCAAATGCAAAATGTTACTCCAGGACTGGCCTGCTTCTTCCCCCAAATTATTTATAGGGAGTGAAGTAATTGAATGCGTTGATCGCTTCACTTATCTCGGAAGTCTCATTACCCCTGGTGGGTCGGTGTCTGATGAAATCTCAGCGCGGATCCAGAAAGCTCGATTGGCATTTGCCAATCTACGGCACTTGTGGCGCAGACGAGATATCCGTGTCTCAACGAAAGGCCGGGTGTACTGCGCAGCAATCCGCGCCATCTTAACATATGGCTGCGAAACGTGGGCCATGAAAACTCAAGATATGCGTCGTCTCCAGATATTTGACCATAGGAATCTTCGGAACATCGCTCGTATACCATGGAATAACCGGACTAGTAATAGTGAGGTTAGACAAAAGGTTCTTGGGAAGCACGGTAAATCAGTCGAAGAGGTCAATAACCTTCATCGACTGAGATGGCTAGGACATGTATTGCGCATGCCCGACCACCGTCTACCCCGTCGCGCCATGTTAGCTAGGGCTGAAGTAGGATGGAAGAAGGTTAGGGGCGGCCAAACCAAAACATGGCATCAGTCCATGAAGTCCTTGACTACTGGTCTAAGCCATGTAGGTAGATATAGACTACCTGGTTGGGGTCCGCGTGATGATCGCAACAAATGGCTGGAGACACTAGGTGATATGGCTCAGAACCGGTCACAGTGGCGCAAGTGTATTCGCTCTTTAGCCTCATCTAGATCTTAAATTCTATTGTAATTTTCTGGACATCTTTACTTACTCTTCTCTCTTGTATTCTGTTTATACGTTACCTCAATAATCTCGTAGTGCTATTGTGGTATGGCAACTTGAACCTACAGGCGTTTGTGCCCGGTTCTACGTTGCTGATGATGATGATGATTTAGAGTTAGGATATCCTCAAAACTGATATACATGTGACGAATGGTTTTATGTACCAGTCACTCTGTATCACAAATTGATTGACGTTACAATGGTATGTCAATCGCAGGCCAATTTACTTGTTCAAACGACTAATCATTTGCCTCGGGACTTGACAGTCTTATGTTCCGTCCTGTATAAGGTCACGAACCCCACGTTATTGAAGAGTTTCACACTAGAATGAAGCAACCATACAGTGTTCCTTGATTATCAATGTTACTCTGTGTATAGTCAATCTTTGACGAACTTATTAATATTCATTTCAGCTTTTAAATTACTTTCTCGATTATAACTTTTCATATATATGTGTGGTAAATGATCCGGTTCAGCTATTCTTTGAGAAAAAAGTATATTTAGTTATTACCAAGCCTTCTTTGTACTGTTGATCGAATCATAAAAACCAACAATTAAACCAGTATATTTGTTTACTAAAGTCCAGAGGTAAATAAAAATATATATTGATAATGAGATTTTTATTTATACCTTGTATTCAGTTGATTTTATAACATGTATAAAGGGCATATGCATGTACTAATGCAATCAACTAGTTCATATGATAGGTTTTCGTTTCAAACTAGAGAACAAAAAAACATTTATGTAAGCTATAATCTATGTTGGGTTATATATATATATATATATATATATATATATATATATATATATATATATATATAATTTTAAAAGCAACTACATATCGGAGCTTTTAACATTCGAACCTTAGGCCAAATAGGACAACAAGCCCCTCTAGCTATGACCCTAGATTCTCGTTCCATCGATGTCTGTTGTGTCTCTGAAACGCGTATACAGGATCCAAGTACAATCATTCACCTGACCTCACCTTGTGAAAACAAAGAACCGGTCCGGTTCACCCTTCGTGTTTCCGGAGACCCCACCGCTACCACTCGAGGCCTTGCTGGTGTAGGTATAGCACTAAGTTCAAAAGCTGAACAGGCTCTCTTCAACTAAATTTCCATAAACAGTCACTTACGCGCTGTCTGTCTAACCAGGACGGTAAGAACTCGGAAAGATAGGGACACAAACCGTTGCCTATTTGTTGTCTCTGCCTATGCTCCTACTGACTGCAGCTCATATGAAGTAAAAGATGAATTTTACAGAAAGCTTTCAGACCTCCTTCGAAAAGCTAAGCGTACTGATGTAGTGATTATGGCTGGTGAATTTAACGCCCAAGTAGGTAGATTAGACGAAACTGAAAGGCACCCAGGTGGATCCTATGGTGTCGAGGCCCAACGAACAGACAATCGCGACCGTTTATTACAACTGTGCTCAGATAACCGTCTATTTCTCACAAGCACTAACTTTAAACATAAAGAAAGACATCAGTTGACATGGCGGCCTCCACAGTCAACTCAACGTTGGTCTCAAATAGACCACATTGCTATCAGTCACCGTTGGAGAGGCTCGATAGAAGACTGCCGCTCATTTTGGAGCACATGTTTAGACTCAGACCACGCTTTAATACTAGCGCGTATTAGTCTGCATCTCACTGGACGTAAAAGACCCACGGCAAAGATCCTCATAAGAGTCCAACTTAATGATGAAAAAGTCAAGAATATATTTCAGGAACAACTTAAAAACCAATTAGTGAACTGTATAAACGATACCCACTCCGAGTCAGCTTGGAATGATATCCAAAAAGCTGTTGAAACAGCAGTGATATCTACTAGTAAACTAAACCAAAAAGTTAGGAAAACTCAGTGGATTTCAGCTGCATCTACTGAACTGATAGATGCTTGGCAACACATCCTGTCTAGTCCTAAATACGATGAGGAGCGAAGGCAACTTAAACGCAAACTGGTTAAAAGCTTACGAAATGATCGTGAGCAGTGGTGGGTGGCAAAAGCTAAAGAGATGGAAAAGGCAGTGGCAATAGGTAACAGTAGGAAACTGTTCAGACTTGTCAAGGAAACGGGTATCAGAAATTCGACTGTAAGTGAAACTATCTCAGAAAAAGATGGGAGCATTATTCACTGTCAATCCAGAAGGTTGGACCGATGGGCAGAACACTTTACGGAACAGTTCAATTGGCCCTCGGCGTCATCCCAGTTGCCCACCATTCCCAAGCAACCTGAATGGCAAGTCAATACTGGTCCCCCAAGTCTTAGTGAGGTTGAGAAGGCTATAGGGAACCTAAAGCGAGGGAGAGCAGCAGGACCCGATGGGTTGATCCCTGAGATATTTAGGGATGGTGGTCCGGTTTTAGCAGCGAGATTAACCGGGATCCTGTCTAGAATCTGGGAATTGGGAGTAATCCCACCTGTCTGGTCTCAAACACTAATTGTTCCAATCTATAAGAAAGGACAGAAGTCCTCCTGTGACAATTACCGAAGAATTAGCTTAACTAATATAGTGTCCAAAATATTAGCTTCAATCATACTTCGACGCCTAACTGAAGCTCGTGAAGAGCAGACTAGAGAGAAGCAAGGTGGTTTCAGACCTGGACGTGGCTGCATAGACCACCTATTCACACTTCGGCAGGTTCTAGAACATAGACACACTTTTAGACGCCCAACAATACTTGTATTCGTTGACCTTAAGGCGGCATTTGACTCTATCGATCGTAAGGTTATGTGGCAATGTCTGTCACTGAAAGGCGTACCAGAGAAGTACATTAACCTTATACAAGTTCTCTACTCGAACACCACATGTTGAGTGAGAGCTTATGGCAGATTGTCATCAGAACTGATTACCACAAGTGGTGTTCGTCAAGGTTGTCCGCTTTGCCCATTTTTATTTAATTTTATCATTGATATACTTTTAGAGTTGACATTTTCATCGTCTGACTTTTCCGGGGTTGACCTCCTTCCAGGAGATAAACTAGCTGACTTAGAATATGCAGATGACATAATTCTCTTAGGCGAAGATGCTGATAAAATGCAGAGTCTTTTGACTACCTTAAACATGAATGTAAGGATGTTTGAGATGCGATTCTCTCCACCCAAATGCAAAATGTTACTTCAGGATTGGATTGATTAGACACCGAAGTTAGTGATAGGGAGTGAGGCAGTTGAATGTGTTGACCGCTTCACTTATCTTGGCAGCCTCATCAGCCCTGACGGTCTGGTGTCTGCTGAAGTCTCTGCGCGTATACATAAGGCCCGATTAGCTTTTGGAAATTTGCATCATCTGTGGCATAGGCGAGACATCCGACTACTGACCAAAGGACGCGTATACTGCGCAGTAGTTCGGTCTGTCTTACTTTATGGTTGCGAAACATGGCCATTAAGGATAGAGGATATTCGTAGGCTCCTGGTATTCGATCATAGATGTCTTCGAAGCATTGCTCATGTTTTCTGGGACCACCGAGTAAGCAATACGTGGGTTAGGAATAGAGTACTAGGTAGATACGGTTAGCCTATTGATGAAGTAGTAAATCTTCATCAGCTAAGGTGGTTAGGACATGTGTTACGTATGCCTGACCACCGCCTATCTCGACGAGCAATGATGTCTGGTGTAGGAGTAGGCTGGAAGAAAGCTAGGGGCGGCCAAACCAAAACATGGCACCAGTCCATGAAGTCATTGACAATTGGGCTGAGCCATGTTAATAGGTGCAGACTACCTGGTTGGGGTCCGCGTGACGCTCGTAATAAATGGTTAGAGACTTTGGGTGATATGGCTAAAAATCGTTGGCAATGGCGCAGGTGCATCCATTCCTTGTCTTCCTCCAAATCCTAAGTTTCTGAACTTATCATAATTTTCTCTTTACTGAATCATATTTTCTTAAGTGTTCTCGGTCTCTATTCCCTTCCATGAATACTAACTCTGTTACTACCTTCCCCACTCTGTGATTTGATTCGACAATTTAATCTCTATCTGCTAATTGAGGCATGGCAACTTGAACTGACGTACGCATGTACCAAGTTCTACGTTGCAACTGTCTGTCTGTCTGTCATAACATTTCTAATGTTCATTCACTGTGTCGTACTATCATTTTTTTCTTCTATCGGTTGGTAAACGATACGTATTAGAGCGTAATTTTCATTAAAGATTTCATTTCGGAGTTCAGTTTTTTCTATCTGGCATGTGGGATTTTTGTACACTAATGTGTTTGTAGCAGATACCCCGCTGAAATATTATCTTTGATGAAAATTACTCTCTAATGTACAATATTCATTTACTAACACGTTCAAGAACAGTTCAACTGGGCTCGAACTACCCCTCAGTTACCTACTATTTTCAAGCTACTAGAGTGGAAAATTGACACAACTTTCCCAACTGAAAATCATCAAAATCAGATATATATAATTGCCCAGTTTTAACAGGTAGGTTGACTGATATTTTAACTAATGTTTGCGAGCTAGGCGTTGTTCCACCTGACTAGTGTCGATTGCTGGTTGTCCCAGTTTATTAGAGTGGACAGAAATCTCCTTGTGAACACCACATAGAAATCAGTTTGATTAGCATAACGTCGAAGTTATTATTTACAAGGAGGCATTGATCAAATATTCAGTCACCATCGAATTTTAGAACGTTGGTATAATTATCGACGTTTGACAATAATTGTATTCCTCGATTTGATATCAGCCTCCGACTCCGTAGTTCGAGTTTCTACGTCATTCCTTGTTATTAAAATGCATACCTCAGAAGTATATAAACCTTGTAAATGCTCTTTACTTGAACACCTCTGATCGAGTCAGAGCTGATGGCGATTTGTCATCAGAATTGTCGATTTTAAGTGATATTTGTCACTGTTTTCCCTCTTTTTATTCTATTTCATTGTAGATTTTCTTCTAGAAGTTAAATTCTCAGGGATTGACTTTCCACCAGAAGACTCATTAGTCAGTTTAGAGTATGCAGTCGATATAGTTTTATTCAGTGAAGATCCTGACAATATGCAGGGTCACCAGAATAACAACATAAGCATATTCTCGGATGCCTTTTTTTAACTTCTAAACGTATTGTGTTATATCAGGACTGGTCTGTACCATCGCCCAGATTGGTCATAGGAAGTAAAGTAGTTGAGTGTATTGATTACTCCATTTAATTATCAACTAGTATTTAGGAGTCAGTTTCTGACAAACAATTGGAACGCATTAAGACGAGTCGCCTGAGTTATCTTAAATTGCGTCACTTGTAGCGTAGGAAAGATATCTGTTTTCTAGACAAAGGACTGGTCTGTTGCGTAGCAGTTTGCTTTGTGTTAACTTATAGCTGCAAAACATAGGGTATGTAAATAGAAGGCATCTGTGGGCTGAAGGTATTTGATCATATATATCTTGGAGCATCACTCACGTATCATGGAACGACTGAGTAAGCAATGTTGAAGTTAAGCACTGTGAACTGGGCAACGATGAAGAGTCATTTGGTGAGGTAGTGAACCTTCACCGACTGAGGTGGTTGGGATATGCGTTACACATGCCTAACTGCCTTCTATCTTTAATCACGTTGTCGGTTTATGTCAGGATAGGATGGAAGAAAGTAAGAGCAACCAAACAAAGAATTAACTTCAGCTCAAGTGGTCGTCGACGGTCGATTCGACTTATGTTGATATGTGCAGACTACCTAGTTTGTGTCCTTACAGGAATTTTGATCTGTGGCTCAAGATATTGAGTGAAATGGTTCATAATCAATCACGATTTCACAGATTCGTTCACCATTAATCTTCTTTTCTTACGTTTATGGTTTTTCCATTTACATGTTTGTTTCATTCCCTGTTGGTCTGTTTTTTATTATTGATCTTAGTGATGTGATCTCTTTGTGCTAACGTGTTGTGGCAACTTGGATCTGTGCGCATAAATGCCAGTTTCTACGTTGTACGTGATTGTCTGAGTAAAAGTGGTAGTAATATCGGTGGTCGTAAAAAAAATAAATATGATTCTTGAGAAAAGAGCTTATTCACGGAGAGATAGGTATAAAATTTTTTAAAGACTATTATCTAGGGGAATAGAAAAATTGAATACATGTTTTCCGTTATGATTGATTTTGAGTGATATCACTCACGTGAACCTCATCGAGGTTATCTGGCTCAAACGAATACTCAACTACCTTAATCGTATCGGCACACTAAAGCGTTAAGACTAATGAACCTAATTCTTCCGCACTATAAAATGGGTTGATAGAAAAAACAAGATAATAGTACACTTGATATGCTTCACTTTTAATGAAATAACTTTACTGCTCCACATTTCCACGTTGCATACGATTCCACTATGGGCTTAGAATATTAAGACACTACTCTACCACTTATCATCTGCTGATATCAGTAGTTGTTTTCTTAGTCGTAACAAATATCATCAACAGTCTACGGAATTGCATTAGAAGAATGCCTGTTCTTACACACTTTACAATTTCAATCAATTATCTACATCTAGTCTGATTAACTGAGTAACTTTTTGTATTGTGTCAGTTTATTTTATCTTTATTTCAACTAATTTTGTTTTAATAGTAACCACACTTTAATTATTTGTACATTATATGGTACATAATAAAACACACCTAAATAAAAACCCACACCCTATTATTTACATAAGGTGTGATTTTTCAGGTAGATGCGTCTGTAAGTACGTGACATGTATTGGCATAGTTTTGAGAAGTTTTTTTATAATAAATGTTGGAACAAATCAGTTGGTAGACTATGATTTCTAATTCATATAATATATCTTATCAATATACTGTAAGTTAATGTCTTGGTATTGTAAGCTTAGCTGTTGTTACCTTCGATTTACCAATGTCAAACTGTTTGTATCCGAGTAGAGATGATTTTAATGATGTGTTTTTTGTCCTAGACACACCTTTAAATTAGGTGTGTCTTACAGTAACTGTTAATTTATCAGATGTAGCGGATTCCACCTTATTAAATGAACTAGGACAATGTTGATTACTTCAAGAACATGACGAAGGAGGAATATCTGTTTCTTATGTAGTGTAAAATATGCCTAACTTTCTTAAGTTTACCATTCTTGAAATTTGAGGGACAGCGGTAGCTAAACTCATTGACCTTCGTATGACCTAGGTGATATATATTGGCATTGATAAGGTAGAGAGAATAATTTGAATTTGATATCGAAAATCTATCCAGGTCAAACAATGATTGAAAACTTGGAAGCACTAGACAGCTGTTTCGTTCTAGTACATAACTCCTCAGTAGTGTACACGCACGACCCCGCTTGGGAACCGAACCTGGGATCTTCACGTTTTGTGGCGAACACTTTAACAATTGAGCTCATCATTCAACGGTTAATATTTCTAATTTCAGTCACTTCACGATATATTTGTATGACTTATCTATTGTCAGTAGTGAGCAAGTGCCGCACATCTGATATGATTGTACTCCACTAGTTATGTCTTTTCATGAACGCTCCAGGAACTACCTATTGAAGTTAGTCACTAGTAAGCCGATATTAATTGTAATTAAGTGTTGTGTAGATTTTTGGCTAATTGTCACAAGGGTTGTTATTAATTAACGTATATCTCATTTAATCTAACGGATGACTCTGTATCATTATTATCTAGGATTTACTTAAATGAATTGGTGAATATCTCTTTTTCTTTCTGATTTTTTCATAACATAGTTTTCTCAACACTTGATCATGAATCTTCTTTAAATGTTTGTTTCACCTTTATTAATGAAGAAGTATTTACTAACTATCATAGCCTGTTTAGTTATTTGTATCATTCTGAAGCTGCGGTTTACTAGTCAGCCACTCAAATTTCAGTCATCTACTTCAGCTTAAGCAACCTCCTTGTATCACTAGCTTCAACATTTGTAGTTTGGCTCGTAGCCAGTTACACTAATCCCTACCTGGTAAATTACCTAGTGATTATTATAATAACTCGTAAATCCACCATGTACTTGTTTGTCATTACCTTTTATCGATAAATTTCGAAGTATTAATCGTAAATGTGTTGTTGGTTAAATAAATATTGACTCTGTGTAGATTTACAATCGGACAAACCGATGACAGCAAGATCTATGGTGTAATCAGTTATTGGATTGTATATCTAATTTATCACCAAACATTTTGTCTTCGTCATCGTCTCATGACACTACACTGGATCAAATTATTCATAAAGCCATAATTACTCAACAAAATTCTAAAGGTTCCATACAACTTTTGAATGCATGTACATATACAATTATTGCAGATCTACTTGGATCGTATCCATTTTCACGTCCAGTTCGAACTAAAATTCAATCAATCTTTCCTTACTTTCAATTAGAAGAAGTAAGTTTTTTTGTTAGAAATTTGAACAGGTTACCTAATTATGTCGTATTTTGTCTGTTATTTCGTTACATCGTTTATCGTTGTAATATAAAAAATATGTCGAATATGTAACGGATGAATGAGATCAATAACGACTATATTAATAATCATTATTTGTTCATGATTAGTAACTATGTAGCTAATCTTCGAAGATTAAAGTGTTTCGGACCTGTATTATATGTCCAGTCACCCACCACCTATCTGAAATTGTGATGATGGCTTGAAATGAGCCAGAGACACCCAAACGGAGATATATCATCAGTCGATGACTTCATTGACTGTTCTTCGACACAGACTACCGTGACTTACGTCACTTATGTCGTAGGTGACATATCCATATGTTAATTCAAGGACAAGTATAGTGCTCTGTTCTCTTTTGACGTATGGATGTGAAACATGGCCATTAAGAGCAGTTAATATCCACAGGTTATTAGTATGTAGTTATAGGTATCTTCGAAACATCTATGGTGTTTTCTTGGAACACCGTTATGTAATAATGAAGTTGGACTCCTGGTAATAAGAAAATGCAGTAAATAAGTTGATGTGGTAGTAAATTTTCATCGACTGAGGTGATTGGGACATACATTACGTATGCCCAACAACCTACTGTCCGGGTGTTCTATGCTGACGGATATTAGACTAGGAGGGAGTAAAGGTAGACGCAAGCCAATCAGAATGTGACATCAGCCAATGTAGTCACTGACTGCTGGTCTGAGCCGTTTAGGTTGAAGCAAACAACTTGGTTGAGGTCTGCGCAATTTTTCTGATCAACGTTTAAAGACTCTCAGTGACATGGCTCAGAATCAGTTACAGTAGCTCGAATGCATTCACACTTTGTCCTTCATTAAATTGTGAGTTTGACATTATTCTATGCATTTCGTCCCACAGACTAATTCTTTCTGCCTGTTTCCTGTTTTATGTTTACACATTTTTCTTACTACCACTGATGTAACTACCATTTCTACCAATTGTATTCATTTCTCTATGGTAGTGAAATGTAACAACTTGGATCGATGCACCTTCTTACCATATTCTACGTTATATTTAACTGACTCATGGTAAATTTGATTGGGAGTCCGTTAGATAACCGCATTCAAATGTTAGAAGCATCGTATGATATGACCCAGAATTAGTTGCAATTGCTCAGGTGTTTTTACGTGCTGTATTTACCCGTAAATCCCAAGTTTCAAAATTATTTTACATCTTTTATTTCACAAGTTAATTTTTCATCGTATCATATTCTCAAAGCCTATATTTTCTTAATATCACTTATACTGCTACTACCTCTACTACTCGGATATTTATCTTGGCTTTAGTTATCTGGAACGTTCTTATTGTTCATTTATTGGGTGAATGCTGCACATCATAGTGTAACTTTCATCAAAGATCTTATTTCTAAAGTCCTCGGTTATCCGAAATTGTTTTTTATGAACATACTGATACATATTTGCTTGGAATATTGGATAATAAAAACAGAAATATAATCACAGCTATAGTTTGAAATGAAATCTTTATTGAAAATTATATTCGCATTATAAAGCATATACCCATTAAATTAATGAATAGATGACCGAAAACTCTAGATGCAACTCAAATTGAAAATACAGAGTTTTGTTTTAGTAAAATTCTTTAATCTATACTGTTTGTAAACATTTCATTTGGTTAGAAAAAACTACATCTGTTTTGCTTTTGTTTAGAGGTGAGGGAAATTCTTAATTTTCATATTTAATAATACTCTTTTTGACTTGATTCGAATAATCGGATCATTGAATTTTCCAATTTAGTGATTCAGCTGTGTTGTGGTGTGCTGTAGTAGGACATTACTAGGTTGTGTGTATACAATGATGGATATAAATGTTTTCTTTCTGATGCTATCGATAGAAACACATAGACATGGATACCAGGACTTGTACCTAGTCCCTTTTAATTTAAACGTTGAACATACTTCCAATTGAACTACTGAGTTCAGTTAATCACATACTTATCTAAACCATTTCATACAAAAATAACCAATTACTCAGTGAAACAATTATTATATTCGTTTGTTTATCTTTTTTTATCAATATATAACTTTTTTCTCCCTTCTTATTTATTTAGCTGATGATCGATGCAAATAATTCTGTGATTGAGATTGAAGAATATTTAGCATCAGATTCAAAATCTACGGAACAATAATGTCATAATTTATGAGTGTATATACATGTTACTTGGATGTCAACGTGACAACTTGTATGCACATTGTACATGTAAACCTAATGCAGCAACAATTGTACAGCTTTTTTCAGTTTCTCTCCATCCCTCTCTATCACTGATATTAGTTTATCTGTTTTTTGTCATATGAATAGATTTTTTTTTATCTTTAAGTATGCTTCGTTTTGTGGGACACTGTCCTCTTTAATTTCATATCAAGCATAATCAATGTATAAACTGAAACATTTTTTTCATTGTTATTATGAATTGTACAATCATCTTGAGCAAAACGGTATCGGAAATAAAATTATATAACTAGAAGAAACTAAACGACTGACACTAATCAATATCATTTAGTTGAATGATTGTCCATTCTATATGGATACATTTCTTCAATGCAGCTATCATCGTTTACATTTGATTCATACCAAAGAATAGTTATATGTATATATATGCCCTCGTCTCTCTTTACCACATGTAAACACATGCATCTTTATCCGAAGATTTCGTCTTTCTCTTCTGCACTTCTATTTGCTTTACAATTTGTTTTGCCATAGAATTGTGTGTGTGAAGTGTTATGAGGAGATAGAGATGAACCGGATGAAATGCATTTTCTTTTATTTTGAAAACTATGCATTCTGTTTATCCTGTTCACTTTCCCATGTTTTCATTATAAATTTTTGTTTCTTTATTTCTTTCTTCACGTATGTTCTTGTCTCTATACACGTGTAAATAAGTGTATATGCATATATGTGTATGCTGTAACATATATGTGTACTTTTTATGTAAGAAACAACTTATCTTCCAATACTTCTGCTAAACACAGTTTTGATAGAGAGAAAACCAACAAGCTTCATCATTTATGTATGTTTTCTTTCGTTTTGTTTTTTTGTGTACACATTATTTCATACCATTTCTCAGCAATAATTTCTCCAATAGTCCTCCCTCCTCCTCTTGTTCTCACTTAAAATGTATTTATGTTCATTCTTTTTGACTTAACAACAGTGTCGTTATTCAATTAGTTACATGTTTAAATGTCTTCTTTCAATGTATTTTCATTATAATCGTCATTATTATTAATAATAATGTTACTGTGTTACTCTTCTTTTCTCATGTATTTTTTTTAAATTTAATTATTTGTTTTTTGTCAATATTTATTTGTGTATTACTATGTAGTGCATAAAAAAGAAAAGATATTTTCGTTTTTAAGACAAAGAAAAAAACAAATAGCAATTATGCAATCATATACAGAATAAACAAAAGAAGACAAGCAGTAACTTGATGACTTGTTTTATTTGTTTATATTATAGAAATGTATCTCACAGTATTCCTGGACTCTGTGTTCTAACATTGGTAATCATTGATAATAATCATTTTATAAATGATATCAATTCTCTTGACTATAATTATGACAATTATATTCTGAAGAGGAAATGTTAGGGTTGAGTTCCTTATTAAAGAAAAAAGAAGTTTGAATTGAACAAATATATAGGGGAAGTATATCTTGAGTAACTATTAAAATAACCTTATGGAATATAGCTCATTTATTAAATTACAGTTCATTTGGGAGATTCTCATTTTCGATTACCGTAACTAGTGGCTAGAAACACTAAGTGACATGGCCCAGAATCGGTCACAATGGCGCAGATGTATTCACTCATTGTCCTCCCTTAAATCATGAGCTTTAAATTATTCCATTACTTTCTTTCAACGCCTCCTGAACCATATTCTATATGTTTACATTCCTTGTTACTATTTATTATTTTATTTTATTGAAATGATTTCTACTAGTGGTGGTGGTGTTAATCTTGCAGTGCCATGGTGGTATGGCAACTTGAACCGATGCACACATGTGCCAGGTTCTATGTTGATTGTACATACATACATACACATTTATGAAATAGTCAATGACAAATACTTTGGTTTGTCACTTCCTCATAGTTCATATTCTAAGAGTCACTCTGTATTCACTTGTCACTCTGTTCTTATCAATTTTAAACTTTTTAATAACTCATTATTGATAAGTTCCACTTAACTCAATATGGAAGTTGATTTGGAGGCAGTTGGCAGGACACTTTGGACCTACGCTTTGTTGTATTTGAAACCTGTCAACAAAGCGTATCTACAATCTTGTGGGAGTTGATGCTATCCAGCTGAACCGATTCCCAGTCACCCAGCTTCTTTGTATGACCTCCTGTAGGACCAAGGTGTATACACTGATTAGCCATTACATATTTACCAATACACTGTTAGTCTGGTCTACGTGCATAGAAATTCGAAAATTACCTTTCTGTATTTATTTGGTTTATCGATAAAGTTTCCTTTCATAATCAAACACTATTCTGTTAAATCATGATTAACATTCCGGTTTACAAATTAACATTTGCACGGCTAAATTCACGTAAGTAGTACAGTTTAAACAAAGGTTTCAGTCTTTGTTTTTACTTAATCTTAATAGGTTGCGTTATTTTGCTTTATTTTTATCGAGCCCGAGAATGAGATGAAACTGCTAAAACATAGCATTTCACGTTCTTATTAAATGAACCGATAAACATTTTCTGGATCTGGTTCCCATTCATATTTCTACATGATTTCTACTTGATGATCTATTTAATTGTTAGATCATTGATTGCAAGCAATATATTTTTGTATTATTTAATTCTGCGTTCCACTGAAATGTACATTCTTGGAAGGGGTTTGTTTTTAGTCATATTTATTGTCTACGGATTTTTTTTTATCTACTCCGAATTCTTTAGATCATATCGGGGAAGCTTACCAAAGTTTATATTTTTTTGACAGATTACTTCCGAATTGCATAATTCACATCCCTACCATATATATATATATATATATATATATATATATATATAAATGTCACTAGTTATTACGGATCGAAAGTTAGGATGTGTTTCAAAGTGCTAGATAAATTAATGGAGCAACTTATCCCTATACAGGTTACATATAAAGCAGGTTAAAATTGCTGTGTCAGTATAAGTTTCCCAGTGTACACCAACATAGTCTGCTTATAAACACTAAATAATATAAAACCTAATTTTAAGATTCACTGCTAATCGTCTCCAATAATAGTGTGTGTAATGTCGAGTTCTTTTACTTGATGATCTGATTAGAACATGATTGATGGAATTCGACCACTAGGAGATGCTAATTAGTACACGAAAGTTGAAATTATTAAGATTTGTTACTCAACTGAATATTTCTTTCATATTGCTGAATTTTCTGGCTTCGATATTATAATTGCTTTCGTTGTCATTCAAGGAAATATCAACATTGTCGGAAGCCACAATCAGCATAGGTCTTTTCTGCGCGAGTTTTTTCATCAACACGTATTTACCAATATCAGATTTAGACTAGTAATCAACTTTCCGTTCAAAGTCCTCACTTCTATTCAAAGTAGATGATGATGTTTTCTTGGATAACAATGAAACCCTCATAATTGACCCATTCAGTTCAGACATGATCCCTTATTATGCCATTAAACGACCATCAATGGACAAAACTTTCAGGTACAGAAATGGATTACACTAAGAAAATCTTATCGTTGAAGCACGCTGACCTCAAAATATCCGGAAAACAGAGTTCATTACTTCTATCTTCTGCTAAAATAATAAGTCTTAACCACGTTTTTGTAAACTTGTGGGTAAACACTTGACTACAACCTCGTGAACTGAAATGTAGTTTCGTTCGTGTAGTCCATTTTTGAGGTGTAATTGCGTTACTGTACATCACCATCCTATCAGGGAATATAATGAAATCTTTTGGATCGTCTTGTATCTTTCTATCACTGCCTCGTACCTCCTCAACTTCCTTTTAGTCATCATACCTTTCCTACAGACTTATTTGCAGTATCCTTCTTGTTTTCACGTAAGCTTCAAATGAATTTATGTCACTGAATAGCACTAGCGGCTACCCGTGTACATTGTCTCAATAAGTTTACCAACTTCATGTCATCACATATTTTCAATTGACTAGCGCATCTAGTTCTTACATGAAGCTAGGGTCGGGTCGCCACCAAAACATTTGAGGAAATATTCCGTTTATGCCGATAACGTAGAAATTTAGTCCTCATTTCAACATATCTAACGTTACACTAGACATACTATCCAAATTGGTACTCATCGTTCGAATAGTGGGACACTTGTCTTAACAGACTAAAGCATAATCCAGGACGAACCAACACAGTGTCTAATCGTTGAAAAAAATTGATCATTCTAATACTTAAATGAGCGGCTATTTGATTCGAAACGAATTTCTAATCTATGCCCTAACAATCAGGATTCCAAGATCAGAAAGTCTAAGTATTTATTTAGGAATTCAACTAGACTAGAATCTGTACAAACTTCATCCGATGTATTTACAATACGTTATTATTCAATCTATTAATTATTATGAAACAATCCAAAGTTCACTTCACACTTACGACATTATATCACCACAATGGAATCGTCTATCCGTTAGAGGTCAGTTGATCTCTGTGTTAAGAAATTAACATGGACAGATCAGGTGTATCTAATAATTCCTTTTTATTTTTAGTAATTTATGTTGCATGCACTTGTTGGGGATTCAAAATCCCCAAAATTACAATCATTCATTAAATCAAACTAAGGACTTTGTATTGATTGTTTTTTTGTAAGATTAATTTATGGACTAATCAATTAATTCAATTTCAAATGTGAGATATATAAACGTTGTTTACTAGTCTCGTCTCGTATTTTTTCTCCACAATATAATCTTCCTACAAGTTTAGTCTTTTGGAGTAGCTATAGGCTGGAAAGGAACAAATCGTATTATCCGATTGGAGTACAAGTATCAGAGATGACGATTCGTACTAACCGTACCGACTATCGTGGGAATCAGACATAGAATCCATCTACCCTAGATAATTTAGCTGTATCTTATCGCGGACCGTACTAAGCCAATAAGAACCCACGTGTTTGTCTCATCTGAGGTAGCATATTAACACTAAAATAAAGTCAATAGTGCGTTCATATATTGAAAAGCAGCAGTAGTGAACTATCTATTTCTGATTTCTTATTTTCATTAGGTGACTACTGAAATTCTCCGATTTTTGTTAAGAAAGTGTTCATTCAAGCACCATTCAGTCCTTGTTTTCTTCTCAGTATGCGGAAAACATGTTAATTTTGTAAATGTTAGTTGCATAAGGTTATATTACAAGATCTACAGAGATAATGTTCTAATTCTAACTCACTATTAGTGGTACCATTATGGTATTATATATTTAATACCTTAAGTGTATTTGACGAAGGTTGCTGAGATATTTTCGGAAAAAGAGTTATTAAATTCATTAATATTTTCTACATTTCAAAGATGACAGTAAAGAAGTGCAATAGAAGATTAATTAAATATCAACCCTATTCGTCTAAAGCTGAAGCTTACATAGGATCGTTAACAGTATACTAACTTAAAAATGCATCTGAATTGCAACTGAAATAAGGAACAAGTCACATTGTTATCGCCGTACACGAAAATTTGTATTAAATACAAAAATAGAGCCTTTAATTAGCCAAGAGGGCCGGCGCACATACCAGCATGATTATTTAAACATTTTGGTACATAGACGCTACTCCACAGTTTGATGTGTAATTCGACCAAAGTTATTAAAGAAACATAAACGACAATTAGATATATTTTACATGTTGTCAAGTAATTTAAGCATGATGAAAGTTAACTTAAATTATCTTCTTGATACTTGTTTCAGTACATTTGAATAACTTACCAACACATTAGATTACCAAATCCTGCTTTCTTTGTTTTATTCCTTATTTATTTCTATACTTTTGTCATCCCATACTATCGATACAATTAGGACATAAATGAAAACAGTGAATTACGTCATTTAAGTTTATTCAAAAGACCAAAACTTTTGCATACTTTTTATTGATCTGACTGATGAATTAACACTAAGTGATAATTAAACAACAATTAACAACAACAATTTTCTGTATCCGCTGATAACATCATTATCTTAATCAATATGATCGTGTCCTTAACTTGGCCCAATAATGCAATAAATGAATATTTAAACCTTTACTTGTTCTAGAAGTCTTTTATCAACAAACACCCATTTAGACAACGAGGAAAGACATTCTGTTTAACTGTTATATTAAGAATCAAACACATTAAAATATATTTGACATGGAATGTGACTGGAAAGCGGAATACAGAAAGCACGTTTCATCCTATTCAGGACTCGTCAGCTGGATATGCTTGCATCCCAGTGTTGATGTTCACACCGGGACTCGGTTCGTTTCGTGCTAACACACCATTGCGTTTACCCCTAGACTGCTGACTCCTGACAGCCACATTTGTGTAACGGGTATGCATACAATTGGAATGTATTTGTTATGGACTAGAGTTGATCAGTCTCTGTTACCATATGTGCATCTTTAGCGGATAGCCTCGATGTGGCGATAGTTCACCAATATTGTCTGAGATGGATTTTGACTGGCAAATCATTGGGAAGATTAAAATACATTCTAATTACATCAATATATAGTTTGAATGAAGGCTTATATTTAGAAGCATACAAAGTCCTATAAACTTAGTGTCAAATAATTGCGCACGTAATTGATTTGAGGTGGTTTAAGGCGATTAATATAAATTTTTTTTGATCAAATTTATTACAGATTGAAGTTAGCATGACACCACTGGAAACCATGGAGCATTGGACAGCCGTTTCGTTCGAATATGAGATTCCTTGGAAATACGCACCCTCATGGGATTGGGGCTAGCGAACGCCTAACCATCTGCACCACTGGGCCGGCATCCAATGGTAGGATTTCCACTTCCATCAATGTTGCCCTGCCAACATTAATCAGTGACTTGATACCACTCTCCATAAACCACCTCAGACTAATTACAATAATCAGCTCACTAATGACTAACTTGGAGATGTTCCTGAAGCCTTAGTGAGAAGTCATGACTGAAGATGTTCTGACTTGTCGGGTGTGAGTCAGTTCTCACTGACATTGGATGACTGTAGTGCTATATCACAACTTAATGGGGGTGAGATTCCTACCAGTTGGTGCCTACCTAGTTGGGCGTTCGCCAACTTGAAGCTCATTGGTTGGAATCTATGGTGGGCACTTCTTAGGAATCCCATATTTGGACGAAACGGCTGTCCAATGTTTCATGATTTTCACTGCTACCTCACAAACACCAATCTGTGACGAATTCAATCAACTAAAAATTACATATGCCTTTCCAGTAAAACTATTCCATGAAGTTTCATCTTTTTTATTTATTCTGATATATCTATTAAGTTCACATCACTAAAACGACATCAACTATCGAAATTTTAGAAAATAGTACAGTTATTTATAATTATTTGGTGGGGTTCAAATTTGTTGATTGTGAGATAATAGCATTGGTTAGTCGTCACACTATCACAAATTGACTGAATTTGGAATTCTGTCATTGAAATCTTGCTAGGTGGTACTGATAGATAAACGTTCGCCGAAAGGCCTGAATGCTGTAGGTTCGAGGGTGTGCATTACCACTGTAGAGTCTCACTATGACGAATTAGTTTACTTGAGTTTCCTTGTTTTTGATTGTACTCAAACGTGATCAGTTTGTGACAGTAAAATTAAGTACCAGTCTCTAGAAACCCACATTGAACGAATTATTTCATCCTCGTTAAATCACTCTTTTACACTATACAATCTGTCATGAGATTGTAATCAAGTCATGAATATCTTGCAAATAGTTGGATATTTTTGGACTTAACAGACGAGTTTTAGGTCAACATTCCGAACTTTCTTTATATTTGTTGATCCGATTGTTTTTTAATACTTCTGTAATATTATTTTATGAGGCTGTTTGTTAACATTCCGAATTGTTTCAATGACTCTACTAATCGAAAATACTAGACAATTACTTTCAGGATAATGTTAGGAATCTATTTTGGAAACCAGGCTACTAGTTACTTGTTAACTACTTCCGAACTCATGATCATCTGCTTTACACTGAAACATTTATTTCAATGCCACCTATTTTTCTGTCATCTCCATTTAACAACGGTATGCTATCAGTTGATTGGAAGATATCCGAATCTAGATAAAATGCTTGGAAATACATGTATTAATTAGTTAAAAAGTGTTTTTATTGATATATCCATAATCTAATTGAGAACATTCATATATCGAGGCACCTTATCAGACATTAAAATTATACTTGAGGAATGAATTTCCCCACCAGTATCATCAAAAATAGTGATGTCATAACTAACAATTAACTCTGGAACGGCTTCACTTGGATTGATGGGAGATTGACTGACAATGCAGAAGGTAATAACAGTTTATATTAAATTGTTATACTACTAGTGCACAAGTCAGTATTATGTGATACACATATGAACATTGGTCCTAACCTTAATCTCATGTTTTAATCTCTGCTAGTTTTGTGTTTTACATTCAACATGTTAAGCTTCTCTATACTGAAATATTGATAACAGACAGTTGCGAATAACTTTAGTCCTAATCTTTATTGAAAATTATGTTAATATACCTTAGCGACCAAGGTGATATAAGGATTAATGATTGAAAGTACCAGTTTGATGCAGTAAATGAATTTTGTAAAGTGGTTGATAAACTCAATCGTAAATACTTACTTAAGTATAGTAAATAAGTAAGTATAGACTAGAGTTTATGTCTTCGAGTAATAAACTATATACTTGTTATAGATATCATTATCAGGGAAGGACTTGATAATTTGAAATGAATTAAACCATAACTTATATAGTTGTAATTGTGGAACATTGTACAGCTATAATTTAAGTCATTTATTAAGTGAATGAATAAATGAATCAAAATAGCAGTAATGTAAGTTGTACAGTCAAGTAAATTACATTAAATTAAATCATTTAATTACTAGACTAACTATAAAAAGAATCAATTTGATTATACATATGTCATGCATGTTAAATGAGGGATTAATGTGTATATATGTTAATCTATGTGAAACAGAATAGAACTGTTAATTTGATTCACGTATCCATTTTCTAAATTAAACAACTAAAATTAAAGTTGTAAAATATCACAGAATTCACATTCTCTACTCTTTAAGAGTGAACAGATAAAAATTAATTGTCAATTTTGATATCACAGATTGATCAGAATCATACAACCACTGATCACCTGGAAGCACTGAACAGATGTTTCGTCCTAGTATGGGACTCAACAGTGCGCATCCACGACCGTACTGGGTATCAAACCCAGGACCCTCTGACTCCGCGGCGAACGCTTTACGATTGGACCACTGAATCGGCTCCTAAAGGTCGATATTTTCAATTTAGTCAATTTACGATATATTGCGCTACCTCCTCCATGCCATCAGTGAGTTACTGCCTTACACCGGACACGGTTCACCACGTAGCCAGAAGGTCCTTGGCCCGATCCCCGACTGGATAGTGGGTACGCACTGCTGAGGAGTCCCGCACTAGAACGAAATAGCTGTCAAGTGCTTCCAGGTGACCAATCGTCTGATTTAGATCAATTCGTGTTATCAAAATTGACTGATATATATTAGTTTAATTGAAACAGTTGTCCACTTCACTCTGATTTTCAATAGTACCCTGCCAACATCAATCTATGACATATTTAATCAACTAATATATATATATATATATATATATATATATATATATATATTACTAGAGAATTTATTATCTATCATAATGATGTAGTAATTTTGAAATAATAATTTATGATTGATGCAATAATTCATTAAATGTCTAATTTAATATATATATGTTATGCAGACTTTCTTTGTATTTCTGTTTTGTATTATTACATTACAATATAGAAGAGTATATTCATCAGTATGCTATTTACTGATTTGTACAAAAATCAATATTTTCAGTTATTACACAAAATTATTTTTCGTTTACATTTACTTCAATTAAATGGTTCCTTTTGAAATCATGAAGACATTATTATTAGTATAAATAAAATGTTGCATAATATATTTATAGATAGTGATTGATTTAGGAGGTATGTTGAATAGGATAGGTTAGTATAAAATTCAAAATTAAGTATATTTTAAGATTCAATATGTATACATCACATTAATTAAGGTTGTATCATTGAAATTGTTCTTTATGTAGAACAAGCTTGAAGAAGTGATCAGTGTAATGATAAACAACTCAAAGTAAATTGATGACATATTCATTGTGTGTAATAATCAAAAATATACATCATACCTTTATGGAGCTTTTCAGTATGACGCATAGGAATAGAAGTTTACTATTGTACAGGAAAAAGATGATAATTTCTATTTTCTTCAAGTTGAAAGACAATAAACACAAGATGAGATCATTCGATAATCAGATTTTTCATAGGGATACGTATAATTGAGTTTATCGAAATTTTAATGGTTTCTGTTCTTGCAGTTACAAAATGGTGCTATCTCATGGAACGAAAAGTTTATGTACTAATGGTAGTCTAAACGAAAAAGACATAAATGCTAAAAGATGTCTGAAAAACAATGAGTATCCACGGAACTTCGCTGATAAGTATGAGAAAAATGAAGAAAGTAATTTTAAAAAAATTTACGGCAAACAAAGTCACTTTTTATTTGACTTTGATTCAACGGTGACTGCAATCGAAGAGCAATAAACAGAATATTAAGACTTGCGCTGATTGGAATGCAGCCTGTTATCAAACTTGTAATCTTGTGCAAAACCACATGATTTGTAATGCCATCAATGCTCGATATGTATCCATTCCACCCTACAGGTCAGACTACATGTATATATATATACATGTATCTGCCAAAGCATTTACGTTGGTAGATAGAAAAGTAGGGCCTGCGTCAAATTTCAAGAACATAAAGATCCCAGTAAAAATGGATTAAAAGCCGTAAGCAGTTTTAGAGCATGACACAGTACTTGTAGCTGTCACGTTAAAATCCTCGAATCAATAGGCAGTCTTAAATTTCCAGAAGCGAAGACAATCAAACTAATGAAATCAAATTTACGAATTCAAAAACAAGCAGTGATATATCTTTTGTTACCATAATATTGTTCTACTTATCTTACTACATCATACTTTTCAATCTTCCTCTTGTTTTGGCATTCTTTTACTCATTGCTTCACTTTGCTGCTTGCAATTAACTCATTGCTGTTTTGTTTTCACTTACTAATCATAATTCATTGTTATTATTGCTATTAACTACCAGTTACTCTTAATTCATTTTAATCTTAGTTATTCTATTACGTGCTATATAGATTCATCAGTTGATTGCAACTTTCATTAGCAACTTGGTATTCTTAAATTTTCACTTACATATTATATTTATATACATGATATTTTAAATCATATTAACACCACTTAAATCATTGCCCCACAATGATTCTATGTTATAACGTCTAATCAGTGTCATTACAAAGTGTTTTATTGTTTATACTTGATTCTGATTATGAAATACAATAGGTTTTAAGCAACTGAAAAGAACCCCCTACAAAATAAAATGTATCGTTATCTACTTCTGCTTGAATGTTCATTCTATCTTTAAGAATTATGTAGTAAAGCACTTGAATAATGTCATCATGTTGAATAGGATTTCATGAAGCCAACATGTTTATATCGGTCAAATCTTAATTGATCTGTTCATCAAAATGCTTGTTTATATAAACTGAAGAAACTTTTAAACAAATAGATTCAGTAATAAGAATGGATAATGAGAATAAATTACTTAACATCTGACACGATAGACAAACAATAAACCCGACAATTAGGTGTTGAATTGAGATGATTTGTAAAGGTTGGTATTTTTTAGATGAATTTGACACAGATTGATGTTGGTAGGGTAGCACTGAAAAACCAGGAAGCACCAGACAGCTGTTTCGTCCAAGTTTGGGACTCCTCAGCATTGCACACCCAAGGGATTCAGCTTGTCGAACATCTAACATTCTGCACCACTGGGTAAGCATCCAACAGTAAATTTCGAACTTCCATTAATTTGTAATATATTGCGTGACTATCTTGATTGGTAGGGTTCAATGTTGTCGGAAGTAAGACAGTTATTTCCAATAATATTGGCTGATCGTTGGGCTATGTCACAAATTGATAGGAGTAGGAATTTTATCACTGGATACCGGCCAAGTAATACACAAGGTTAGGCATTCGCCAAACTAAGGACTTTGGGGCGGAATCTAGGGTGCGTATTGCTGAAAAGTTTCATTGAACAAAACAACCTGGTATTAACTGATTGGAAAATAAGTGACCTATAGAATTGATATCCTTTAATTGATTTTAGCACCTAATTATATTTATTTCTGTGCCAAATCTTTGTTTTATTAGTTAGAAATACTTATTTCCCTGTGTAAGTATTTTCTCTTCTATGTCATTTATTCTGCTTATTACTGGATGCATATTACACAATCACTATGATAAACTACTCATAAGTAAACAATATTTCTATACCATCAGTTTTATTAAATTTCGAATGATTCGACGATGTTTCTTTTCTATGCGAATAGTTTTCATTAGTTTGACAAAATTTATGCATTTTTTTAATTATTGCTCCTAGTGGGATAAAATGAAATCGTTTTATTATGTAAATCTTGTTTTGACATGTATACAAGCTTGTTTCCTTTGTTTCAAAAATGCTTTTATAGTAACGGATAGATAACAATTTACTTCTGAACTGTTACATATTATACAGTTTAAACAACGAAACTTTTAACATACTGGTTTCTATCTCTAATCAAGTTTATTTAGGCTACCATTTAGGTTTAACAGAAATACTCCAATATAGTCCAAAAAGTTGAATGATGATAAGTTGATTTCTGAATATGTTTCTCATAAACATTTATTACATCATAGAATATCTATACTTGTTATATGATTCCTACTTTATCAACCTGAAGCCCCTGGTGCGGAGTCTGGGGTGCTCATTGCTGAGGAGTTTCACACTAGAATGAAACAGCTGTCCGGTGCTTCGTGGTTTTCAATGGTACTCTGCCAGCATCAATTCGTGATATATTCAATCAAATTATTTTTAGTACTAATATGGATATCAGTAGTCTAAATAGAAAAAATTTGTAATAAATGGTATGTTGACCTTTAGTTTATAGATGTACAATTAACAAAGTGAAAAAAAGTTTAGTTGGCTTGTGAAGATTGATATTAAGTTTAGTTGATTCAATTCGTCACAGATTGATGTTGTTGGGGTACCACTGAAAACCAGGTGAATCGAGACGAATGACTAACTTCCAAAACTCTTTTCCTGAAGATTTTTTCCTAGATTTTAATTTGTATCTACACGTAGCTATTTATTCCTACCTGTATATTTCCGTCGTCCTAACCACCCATATTAATCTACAAACTTCTGTATCATTTCCCATTCACGTACTATAAATAACTAATTGTATACACGTCACTCTAGTTCCCAATCATTGTTTCCATTGTTCTGTATCTATTTTATCTTCCTAATTGGTTAGCTGTCTGGTTAGGTTATACACGTATATAAAGAAATATTTTAGATTTTGATTCTAGTTGTTAACTCAGTTATTATGTGTTCTTCAATCCAGCCTCGGGTTGACAGAATCAGAGTGAACTTGAAAGGTGCTGGTTAGTGAGTTTTATTGTTCGTGATCACTATATTTCTTCCGACTAGATCGTATCAATAATTTGATCAATTTTTTATGCGTATTAGTTGAAGTTCTCGGCATATCAAGAAATTCTTAAATAGTAAATTGTTTTTTATTTTTACATTCATTAAATATCTCATTGTATTACTAATTGTAAATGCTTAATCAAGTGTCTTTTATGAAATCATTGATTTATTGTTCCATAAATTCATAGTAAATAAGATACATTGATGTTAATTACTCATGATGTTCTATGCAGACAAAAGGATTAATTAATATTTTCAACTGATCAGCTTCGTCTTTTATATGTTGTACAATATCATGTCTTATAGAATATCTAGGTTTCATATGCACAGTTTCTGTAATTGGATCATATATTGCCCAAGTTGAACAATTAGATAAATTTATGTAACATCTAAAAAAGAAGTAATATTGATTAAAAAGGAATTATATGAATTATTAAAAGAACAAAAGTTTGTTATGTAACTACTGTCAAATAGTAAATCAATAAAATGGTCACTTATAATTTTGTAGTGATAGAGATTTGTAACTTAGTTGATTGCCAACCTCTTTGAAATTAGTAGTTTAAATGTAAAGCTTTTATTATCTAATTTCAGTTAGACGTATACAAACTGAATGAGACAATGGAGAATGAAGATGAATACATCTTTGTTTGTAGAATATTTTGCATTAATTGTGAAGAACAGCAACTTGATCAAAATGAATACCACTTCATATGCACATAACTGAGTATAGATTAGGTGGAAAATGTATGACAGGCTGTTACTTATTTTATTTCATGCATACAACTGTAAACATCAATTTCATTTGGAACATATAAAAATTTAGTAACTAGTACAGTATTCAAATTGATTGTCAATTCATTGACACTTTAACATTGTGATGCGTTTTCTGTTATTGCATGCTGAAAAATTCGACTAGTCACATGACAAGATGCTAATTGAACTAGAAAACGAATGGATTTAAACTGAAGTGTTGGAATAATACTAAGATAGCCAAATACAAAAAAGTTATCAGGATGTGATGACTTGATAACTTAGACCAATTTATGATGTTAAATTTAAAAAAAATGACTCAATAATTGTCAAGTAAGGAAAATCTCCGAAATCAGTGGGTTATATACATTCGCCAGTAATGAGTGGAAACCGGTATAACATCTCAGTTTACGTTTACCTACAGTCAACAATCTATAAGTTTCTACTACAATATTGAGAAAAAACTGAATTACAATATGCACCTGCTAATCTGATTTTACTTAGGTGGTACGATAATCTAGATATCTGTACCGAAGAAAAGTCATTGAAGATAAAATCAATCGTAATTAAAAAACAGATGATATACCCATTGTCTAAGACCACCGTCCAATCTCACTGATGGTCCATGCATCAATGATTGTCTAACATGTTGATATGCCGGGCACCTAACGAAGATTGACTATCTTCGGCAACTGTGTTTTAGAACATTATTCCAATTATTATAACTATGGACAGTGTAGTCATTTTATTTCGATAACTGTTACGTTCCCATTCCCCGGTCCTTTCGTTTAGTATATTTACTCTTAGTATATTGTTTATTTACTATGAACTACGCTTACTTAGTTGTGTACAACCTACCTCCATTCACTGCCACTCTTCCCTTTATTCTGTACAAATGTTAGATTCTGGGTTGGTTCACTGTGTGGTCTGATTTTATGTATATATAAAGGTGTGATTAGAATATAATACGATCTCGGTTCTCAGATCTTGGCTCTCTCCGTTTTCCGGTTCTCAATTCTGGTTCTTCTATTATCAGCGTGGGGGTGAGTGGGCTTAGGTCAGTCGTGCATTATCAACTAAGCACATCTTCATTGGTGTTTGTTCCGCCAACAAAAACCCTCTCTTTCTTCACGTCATAACAAGTGCATAAGAATTCCTAATAAATAATAAGTAGAACATTTAAATAGTTTGGGATGATTGTCAATGAGTTTCGCAAAACGTTTAGATAAACAATCCTGGTGAATGTTATTAGTTATGAAGCTAACATTCTCAACTTTCTATTGTTGGAATTAATAAAATAAATAATAACTAATATAACCAGTTTCGTTTAGTTCATTGATGTAGCAGTGAGCATCTTCATCAATACTACAAGTATTATATCCTATAAATATATAAACCTATCAATTTCTACTGATATGATGTATATATTGCCAGCTACTAAATTCTGATTATGTAATTCATACCTGCAAATAAAATGACAGAATAACATTATTTCATAACTTCAGATATCTTCAAACATTAAAATACGTGGAGGTAGAAAGATGGGATAAGATAATTTCTCCAGTGATAAATTTGCAGATCGAAAAAAACGATAGAATAATTTAGAGAGTACAATATGGTTAGTTAGTTCTTGCAAACAACTCTTCTTCAATGAGGAACTAGAACATCAACTATTTATTTAAAAACCAAGACGAAGTGAGAATAATATAAATTCATTTTAGTGTATTGTATCATTAGATTGCTGTCCACAATTGTCAATATTAAGTAGTATGGTGTCAAATCATTTACAAAATGAAGTTTACGAATTGAAAATAATAACATGTGTTATGGCGTGAAGAAAGGAAGGAGGATTTGGTTAGTTATAGCGAACGCCAATGGAGTGTGTGCCTAGTTGATAATGCACGACTGACCTAAGCCCACTCACCCCCACGCTGATAATAGAAGAACCAGAATTGAGAACCGGAAAACGGAGAGAGCCAAGATCTGAGAACCGAGATCGTATTATATTCTAATCACACCTTTATATATACATAAAATCAGACCACACAGTGAACCAACCCAGAATCTAACATTTGTACAGAATAAAGGGAAGAGTGGCAGTGAATGGAGGTAGGTTGTACACAACTAAGTAAGCGTAGTTCATAGTAAATAAACAATATACTAAGAGTAAATATACTAAACGAAAGGACCGGGGAATGGGAACGTAACAGTTATCGAAATAAAATGACTACACTGTCCATAGTTATAATAATTGGAATAATGTTCTAAAACACAGTTGCCGAAGATAGTCAATCTTCGTTAGGTGCCCGGCACATCAACACTCCTCCTTATATTTTAATTGTTATATATCTTAGATTTAACGAACTCTTGTCACTAACAGTAGATTTGATACTCAACCTACGTAATCGTACGAATGAATCATTCCTGTAGTTCATAATATCAATTCAGTCAAAAGTCATGTTAATAATCCAACTGATAAAATGTTAAAAAAATTTGTAATGATAAGTGTTGTCTTCATTACAAGTAGCCTATACATCTTCAAAACATCCTATGCAAATTGTTTAGAAGTGTACTACTTAATAGTAGTGCAACATTTATCATCTTAATAGTTGTGAATTGTGTATTAAATGAAAGTACATATTAATAAAAACAAACCGTAGTTCTCGCTTCATTGATTCCACAGATTCAGCTACAAAATATATCTGTTGGTATCCAACATCATCGTGGATTTGTATTGTTGCATTTTCTACACTCAAAGGTTGTTTTATTGATCGGCCACTAAAAGCATTTTCCAATTCACCAAATGATGACATAATACCAGCACCTAGAGCACATGTTTCACCATTTTCATGACATAAACCAAATTCAACGGTAAACCAATAGAGCTGTAATGAAGACAATAGGTTTTATTTGTAATAGTTACATGTTGACCATTATGTATCTATAGGCATCTGTCCGCTAGTAAAAGTCTAAAATATATATAAGTTCTTTAAGTGAGAATAATAACCAATTTCTAAATTTCAATAATCTGGCGATTTTTTAAATCTTTTAGATAAACCGTGTCGAAGCTGCATATTTAAAGACTTCCGTATGGTTATGTGATTAAAGGTGAAACTTAAAAACGTGGATTTCATTTTAGTTAACACTTGTCTTCACGGTGTAGTTGCAACAATGAGTAAGCTGATACTCCCAGTAAAATTCAAACCCTAATCATTTAATTTTAACAGTTCGAGATGTTGGCGCTAAGCTCAGCGAGTTCTGAAGCTAGATGACTTGGATTATCATCTTACCTGGAGTATCAGTTTCCTCAAAGTTGTAGGGGTATCTAGCTAAACAGTGCCAATTGGAACGAAAACCAAATCGTATAGAGATTCTAACCAACTACCTTCACTCGCTTAGTATCAAACATAATGAATATGATGTTGAGTCAATTAAAATAGTGATTACGTTGCAACTTGATCTATGATAGCAATGTCACGTTCATTTAGCCTGAAATTACCCACTGTGATTTTCTTTTATCATTAAAAATATTTTAGGGATTGTTTGAATCCATTTACGTTTTCATTTTACTTCTTTAAATTTCCTATCTTTGTTATTGAAATCCTTTAATCCTTATTTGGCTTTATCATGATCTAATTGTCTATTCAAATATTCGTTTTTGAAAGTTTTGCACATCGAATAAAATCCTTCAGGTAACTTTGAATACTATTCGTGAAACGTCTTTTTGTTAAAGGAGATAATAAACTATTTGTAAACTGTGTATTCTACCTTTAGACAACTGTTTCACATCTCCAACTTCTATCATTTTAGCCCAACTTTCACCAAATGCTATTGATGGGTAGTTAACTTTCTACCGACTAGTTAAAACTTCCTAAGAACTTCAATAACAACTTTTCATGTTAATCTTTATGCTTATAGAAATATAATTCGATTAGTTGAATGAACAGTGACGGTTATCCACACACAGACTAGTTGGACAAAATGCTGAGTTTATATTTCGTGTGCCACTAGGGATTATTGAATACTTCAATAGTAGAATAAAGTACTTACACTCTCGATGAAGGTGACAATAATAACCGTAAAGTTGTTATGTTTTAATTCATAAATAAAATGATCATAGGCTAACCGACAGAATCCGATCTTTCCTAAGGACTAGACATTTGTGAACTTGACTACTACTCGGTGATTAATCACATTTAATATACTATAGGTTACGAGAATTCATTACTGTTGGTACTGTCTCTAGATGTTATAATAGATGTCACTGGTCTAAATTAAAATAGAATCGTTACATCCCATAAGATAGTTGGGTTTCTCGTGAATAAAATTACACTTCGTTACCTGCTAACGAACGTATGACCAGCAACACAGCAACCAGGAAGCTAAGCTAATTGCAGCGCCCCAGCCCAGCTAACTAGAGAGAGAAGTCCAAAAGTCAGCAAGAAGCGTTTAATTCCACAGGCAGCCAGCAACGAACGAACATTCACACATCTCATGCGTATATATACAAAAAGAGAGAGCGTCCTTGAAATGTTACAAATAGAGTACTAAAATAAACAACGAGCCAATAAGATTTAGCGTCTCACTAAGTGGGTAACACGAACTGAAGGTGAAAAGGGGAATTTCTGGCGCGAAAATAAGAAATTTAAATTTACACAAATAAATCACAAAAATAACCGGTTTACTAAGAGAATTCTGGGGATCTGACATCCCAAACACCTCCCCCGTTTTAATAGCGAACGTTCTTGGGGTTCACATGCAATTTGACGGTTGGTCGCCGCTGTCTGAGTGACCGTCTTCTGGCACCTATGTTGATTGGCTTTTGGTCCGCTTCATCTACTGACGATGGGGGTAGATTGAAAGTATCCAGAAGGACTTCCAGCGGGAGATTTTGATTTGAACTGGGTCGATCTGCAGCTATTCGAACGCGCAGCTGATTCCAGTGTCTAGTCCATCTCTCCCCCTTCACCTCTCCTTCGTACATAACATGACCCCGTCTTTCTACCACACGGGCCTCCGTCCAGGGTCTGTGGTTGGGTCTATAATCACGAGCGTACACCGGACACCCAACCTCATACATCGGCAACTTCTTGGTCTCTGTGCATGCGGTCCTGCTTGGTAGCATCAGATTGTGGACTGTCTTAAGTTTCCTACCCATAAGGGCTTCCGCTGGAGACTTCTTCTCTGGCAATGCATCATTTGGAGTCGTTCGATAGACGAATAAGAAGTTTTGTAATGCTTCGATGGGCGTCTCCTCCCCTTTCGACTTAATTAGCGCCCTCTTGAAGGTATCCACGAATCTCTCCGCCTGGCCATTGGACTGCGGGTGATAAGGTGGTTAAACGGTAGTGTGTGATGGCCAGCCGTCGGCAGAATTCCTGAAACTGGGTTGAAGTAAACTGGGACCCGTTGTCTGAAACAATCACATCTGGCAGGCCGTTTCTGGAGAAAATCTCAGTGAGGATCTGTATTGTCTTCGTAGTAGTCGGTGGCACTACGGGGAAAATCTCCGGCCATTTTGAGAAAGCATCCACCGCGACCAAGTAGGTAACTCCGTTGACTGGGCCGGCAAAGTCGATATGTATTCGTGACCACTAGTACTCAGGCTGTGGCCAGGCTAATGGTGGTGCTCTAGAGTTGAACTTTGCTGCCTGCTGACATTGTGTGCACTTGCCTACCAAGTCGACAATGTGTTGGTCCATCAGCGGCCAGTATGCAAAACTGCGGGCTATGGACTTCATTCGTCTTGTTCCAGGGTGACCAGTATGAAACTGTTTTAGGACTCTCGATCGTAGGGACTTTGGCACAACTACCCTTTCTCCAAACATTAGACAATCATCCACGATGCATAATGAATCTCGACGGTGGTAAAGCTGCTTCATATCACCCTCGAAACCGATGTGCGGCCACCCTTTCATGACATATTTCATAGCTTTTCTGATCAGTGCATCGTTCTTGGAGGCCATTTGAATGTCTGACACCGATACTGGCAGCGCACGGACTGCGTTCGTTAAGTAGAATGCTGCGTAGTCTTCTTTGGATAGTGAGGCAATGACTGTGTCGTCTTCCACAATAGAGTTCTCGATGATTAGTCGAGACAAGGCGTCTGCTTGACCGAAATTCTGAGTGCGCCTGTACTGAATATCAAAATCATAGCCCAACAAGATTAGGGCCCAGTGTTGCAGACGATTTGCTGAATGAAGTGGGATACCGGACTTCGGACCGAAAATTGTGAGCAGAGGCTTGTGATCCATCAGCAGTGTAAATCGCCGTCCATACAAAAATTTGTGGAAACGTCTTACAGCAAAAACGACGGCGAGCGCTTCCTTTTCTATCTGACTATATTTTCTTTCCGCTTGAGTTAGTGCACGGGCAGCATGCATTATTGCTTTTTCCCCTCCATTAGGAAATACGTGGGATATAACTGCGCCTATCCCGTGACTTGAAGCGTCGGCTGCTACGATGATTGGTAATTTTGGATCGTAGTGCGTCAGCAGCATCTTAGAGCTCAGTACAGACTTCAGGTTGTGAAAGGCTAAATCGCATTCCTTGGTCCAAATCGAAGGTATGTTCTTTCCAAGCAGATGGTTTAGTGGGTGACGTATCTGATGTAATGATGGAACAAAAACTGAGTAGTAATTGATCATTCCAAGGAAGGATCTGAGTGAAGGGACATCTGTAGGTGCTGGCATTTGTTAAATAGTACGAATGTTTTCTGGGTCTGGTCGGCGTCCTCTTTCATCAAAAATGAATCCTAGGTATTTTACTGACCTCAGGAAAAATTGACATTTTTCACAGCGGAGCCTGAACCCATTCTCACAGATGCGTTGTAGAACTGTTATCGTACGCTCATGAAGCTCTTCTGGCGAAGTAGCGACAATCAAGATATCATCTAGATAAGCAGCAACCCCCGAGATGCCAGCTAAAATAGTATCCATTAGTTGCTGAAAAATGGAGGGCGCTGTCTTGACGCCAAATGGCAAACGGTTGTATTGAAACATCCCACGATGAGTATTAATTGTCAGTAGCTCTCTGTACTCGTCCGCCACTTCCACTTGTAGATAAGCATCGGCAAGGTCTAACTTTGCGAAAAATTTCCCGCCGTCTAGCATAGTAAATAAGTCTGCCAGGACTGGTAGTGGATAATGATGTTGTTCAAGGGCTGCGTTAAGGCCTGTGGAAAAATCTGCGCATATGCGTATTGTGCCGTTCGCCTTCTTGATAACCACAATCAGTGCCGCCCAAGCAGAGTAGGAAACAGGCGTGATAACCCCTTGCTGCTGTAGGCGATTGAGCTCTTCATCGACTTTGGGTAATGCTGCATATGGCACTGGTCGCTTAGGACGAAAAACAGGTTTAGCCCCTTGCTGTAGTCGTAGAGTAGCTTTCATTGTAGAGCAACAACCCAATCCAGGTTGAAAGATAGATGGAAACTCTGCCAATATCTTCGACGTGTAGTTCTCTGGCTCTGGGGTTTGATGTACCAGTTGGCATACAGTGCTTAATGGAACGTCGGCTAAGCGCAGTTGGTCAAACCAATCTAATCCCAGCAAATTTAAATCAGTTGTCGTAACATAACACACCCCAGTGAACGTTATATCCCGAAAGGATACAACACACTTTAACTGTCCCAACATGCGCAAATAATTACCACATGCTGTACGCGCCCTCTGTGTAGTTGGCTCCATGCATGGCCTGCCCATTCTAATCCAAAATTTCTGGGATATAATCGTAATATCTGAAGCAGTGTCTACTTGCAATCTAAACATATACCCATTAATATTTAGAGTAATAAATTTCCTCTTACCTGGGGTAGAGCTATGACATGATGCAAGCAAACTCAGTGAATTTTTGCTAGGTCGTGAAGCAGGCTTCTTAACGTTTTTGTACCGATGTGATGGTTGCTGCAGCTTCTGGCGTTTGCAATACCCATCCTTATGACCGATGGAGTTACAGGTTCTGCAACGATGGAGCTTGTACGGGCAGAATCTAACAAAATGCCATGCTCCACAATGCCAGCATGGTGTTGGGGGCTTCGTTTTCGATGACAGAGCTAAGTTGGAATGAGATGAGCTGGATGCAACAACTGAAGGCGTGCTATTATTTGACGACTGACGTACCGTGTGGACTTCAGAGTTGTATTTACCACCAGACTGGACCATAGAAGTATCACGCTGGATGTTAATCAAACGTTGATATTCATTAGCGATGTCAGACAGCGTTAATTTAGGATCTTGATCAAGTCGACATAGCAGCCGTGTTCTAATATCGCTAAACTTCTGCGATTGTAGACTGCAAATAAGAATAAGGGCTTTGAACTGATCTTCTGTAAGAGATTTAAGACGAAAACGTTCACATTCGCGATTTACGATGCCAACGTGAGTAAGGAAGTTACTGTCTTCGTTCATAATTAACTAGAGGCATCGGTAACGAGTATTGAATAGGGAGGAATTGTCTCCAAACTGCTGACTCAGTGACTGGACAGTTTCAGCAAATGAGCGGTCACGTGGGTTCTGCGGCAAGATCAAATTGCAGTATTTGTCTAACTCACTTGGACCCAACTTGCGAAGTAGCAGCCGGACTTTCCAAGCATCATCTTGCGTTGCAAAATCAAATTTAAACAGATCTTCATAGCGCCGAAACCACATATTAAAAGTAATGTTTGAATCAGGATCATAGTGAAACTCAGCAATGCTGCTTACAACGCCATCGACTGAAGGTGCAGTGGTAGTGGATGTCCTAGGTGAGGAAGTAGATGAAATTTTCGCGTCCGCAAGCATTTGAATCAGCTTTAGCTGCTGCTCCCATAATAAGTCTATTTTTGATGGATCCATTTTAACACCAGCCCCGTCGCCACTTGTTGGGTTTCTCGTGAATAAAATTACACTTCGTTACCTGCTAACGAACGTATGACCAGCAACACAGCAACCAGGAAGCTAAGCTAATTGCAGCGCCCCAGCCCAGCTAACTAGAGAGAGAAGTCCAAAAGTCAGCAAGAAGCGTTTAATTCCACAGGCAGCCAGCAACGAACGAACATTCACACATCTCATGCGTATATATACAAAAAGAGAGAGCGTCCTTGAAATGTTACAAATAGAGTACTAAAATAAACAACGAGCCAATAAGATTTAGCGTCTCACTAAGTGGGTAACACGAACTGAAGGTGAAAAGGGGAATTTCTGGCGCGAAAATAAGAAATTTAAATTTACACAAATAAATCACAAAAATAACCGGTTTACTAAGAGAATTCTGGGGATCTAACATCCCCAACAGATATGAGATGGTTGATAAGTTATAACTATCTTAAAGCTTAAATCAAAGGCTTACGATTTATGTTCAACATTAAATAATTAAAGGAACATTATATATGGTCTACTTACCGTTGATAGTCTAGTAATTTCTTCATCAGTAGCTCCTAAAGATGCTAAACCCAATTCTTGAGTAAAAAATCAGCAAATTCTCTGTTGTCTAACATAGGCATATGACCAATGATCTCATAGATACAATCTCTAAAGTTGTCAATAAATGATTTCAGCAAAATAATGCCATATACTTTAAAAAAAGATACCTAATGAAATGCATAATGGTTATTGATCATTAAACATAAATTTTATTTTAGCTTTGTATCGATACACATTCTTGTTTCATTCTTAAACGTAACACTGGAACACAAGTGGAAGTTCGTTATCACTTATTAACTAAATTTACTTCTCTATCTAAGTTTCTGTTCAATCTAATCTTATAGATGATAGTCGTTAATCGTTAGAGTATGTTTGAAATACTTCATTGTTTTTAGAAGAAAGTTTAATCAACAAAATTTAACCATTCATTCACCAGCAACTTACAGCCTGGTGCATATGTCCATAAATTCAAGCTACCACATGCCATTAGTAAAGAGTAATAAGATTGTCATGATGAATATCAAAGTAGTAGTTGCATCAGTGGTAGTAAAAAAGACTATGCATAGAGGATATAGGCCTGAAAGATAGAAGTAATCTAAACTTACGGTTCTGGTGTATGCATAGGACGTGAATGAGGACGTATATATTGAGTACATTGGAATACTCTAAATGCTAGACTCGCTAAGAAATCTCTTGGTGTAACTAAACCAGCAACAAGTCCAATACGAAATCCTGACGTACCTATAAAAGGAAAATATATAATTATAAATGGCGATGTTTAATATTATAGTTTGCATCAAGAGTTGATTTTATTTAGAGAATCATCAAAAACTAGGCCTCAATTTTGGGTTCATCAGCACTATACTTCCACAACTCCGTTTACGATAAAACCAAAGACCATCCAAACTTGTGAAACTTTCTTAAACTTTGAACAAATGAGTAGGCGTCCAGTGACTTACATTATTAACATTATTGAAATAACAAAATTATCAACAAAACAAATGTGTATTTATTTTAACTCGTCACACATTAATGTAGGTTGGTACCACTGGAAACCAAGGAGCGTTGAATAATCGTTTCGTACTAGTATAGCACTTCTCAATAATGCACTCTCTTAACTCCGCCGGGGAGTCAAAACCAGAGCTCACAGGGTGGCTAGTGATTAACCCTCTGTACCCGTTTGGCCTGCATCCATTAGTAGATTTCCCCCTATCATCAATTTGTGATAAGCAGCGAAATTTCATAACTTGGGAACAATGAGTACGACGAACTGAGTAAATTATTTAATAAGTCTTATATAGGCATGGAAAAGGCATTATGAAAGCGCTACACGTTTCATCTGAGCACATAAACTCGAACTTTCAAATAGAATCCTGATAGCTTCTAGTATCTGTAGTAGACGAGATTAAACCTAGTTCAGAAAGCTTGCGGTATATATATGATGCACCACATCAAATGCCTTAATTCTATCTGTTACACACCATGTAATATGTGTGACAGGATGGAACTGCATATATAATTCGTTAATCAGATGAAGTAATCTTACTATTTAAGGATCTAGGAGTTTCAGCAACTAATTGTCGAATACATAATACTAAATAGGAGAATACATAGAGAAATATAAATATCATGCATATCATGCACAGAACTTACGATGCATACATGTGGAGATTGATTGAAGTTGTGGTATGCTTTCAGAAGTATAGTTGCAATATTTTTCTAATAGATGAAATCCATCAATATATTCTTTGCATGCTCTAGTAGAGTGAACCTCTTTCATTTTTGTGAATACTAAACCCTTGTGTTGTAGAAATATAACAAAGTAAATTAACGCTATGTCATACTAATGAGAAAATTACAGCAAGATCAAATGTGTACATCCATAAGTTTACTTGATTATATGGAGCTTATTAAAGTGGCTGCATTAAGTGAACTCATTGTAAACGCATTTCAAAATATTACTGGATACGGCTCCCTAAAGGCGAATTGTAAATCTGTTTTCAGCTCAGACCAAGAACAACTAAATCATCTCTGGTCACTTTGATCCCCACCTCCACCTTAGAAACGTCCTTCAGCAGCATATATATTTTTAAACTGCTGGGATTGAAGAGAGCGAAAATTAAGAGTTTTCACTACTGTAGGTTTAATATTTCAGTAGTACAAACCTGATCTTTGTGTGTAAAAGTAGCACGTGTAGTCTTTAAACTAGTTCACTTTTTTTAAAAGAATGCATATTATTCTACAGAAATTTTCTAATTTTTGTATCTAAATGACGTAACAAGAATAAATGTAGAAGGATAAGATGAATTCATTAATTTTACAGTTTCTCTTCAGCTACCTTACAACCTGGAAAAAAGTGATAACAATCAGGTGAATTAAGGTGACGAGACTGATATTTCATTTTGTTTGCTTATATACGTCATAACTTCACAACAGTTGAATACCACGAATACAAACAACAAAATTTAATACCGTTCTCTACAGAGCCACTTCAAATCAGTTGAAATAATCAGCTCACTAGTCACTAACTGCAAGATGTTTCAAAAATTTCAATAACAAGATTAATGGAGTTCCGACTTGTCTGGAATAAGACGGTAATAACCAATGACGTTGGCTAACCGTTTATCTACATCTCATATCAATTGAAGTGGAAATTCTGCTATTGGACACAGGTCCAGTACTGTTGACGACAAAGAGACACCAAGGGTTCTTACTGGTGAGGAATGTGTCTACTAAGACGAAACGGTTATCTAGTACTCCATAGTTATAGCTAGTTCTCAATCAAGATCAGTGTGTGACGAATACAAACAACGAAAATATTAATAATTGTTTAAAATCATTACATTACATTTGCTTTGATTGCATGGTATATTGTTAGGCAACTTTCACACAATAAGAATTCACTTGTACTAGAATTCAGATAATTTCGATTAAGTTCGTTTGATTGGATCAGGAATGTACCATATATCTAAAGCTCATTATATCATGTTAATGATGAATTAGATGACGTGTAATGACATTATTGAAAATATGTTGGCCATTTAGTCTCAATTGATTCGGTATGTGTTTAGATATGGGGAAATTAGTCCTCCTTCTTCTAATGTTAGTGCTTTAACAAGAGCGTATTAATTTGTAACATGAAGAGATAATTCGTTCACGTCTATCTGTTTTTATAAATAATTTCTTTGATACAGGAGAACTAGTTTAACAGGTGGATACGTTCTTTTCAATCTTGTAGTTAGTCTGAAGTCAATCTTGTCGGCTATTTCATTACGATTGAATATAAGCGATTTGGCGATCGTTTTTTTTTCATTAGTAGTACATTTCAGTATGTTCATACTTACTGAAAATCTCTTACTGTAACAAAATTTATAGTAATGATTAGAGCTGTTAGAGATTCCAATTCACTGTTAACAATTTTAAAAGTGATGCCATACTAAGATGAAATAAATTCTTTTACCTTATGAAATACAAGATTATTACAATCACCTCTCTCTTCACAGTTTTTTTTTCTATGAAAGAGTTGTAAGTTGACCTACAACTTGTATATTTGTCTTTAATGTCTTTCAGGTGTAGACTTATTTGTATACACTATTAAAACAGAAACTTATACTTACCAGGTTTCTATTTCTTCTTTCGTATATTCAACTTCAGGTATAGGATCACCACTGTATACGTAAACAATCAGAAACACTATGCACATGATATTTTATTTATTTCATAAGTGAATCGAAAATTCATATTACTCATATTATTATTTATGTACTGAGGTTACTCACTAGGCTGATATAATGGTGTTTCAAGAAAGATGTTAAATGAATGAGTTGATATTCATGAAAAAAAAACAGATCTAAGTAACTTAAACCTTCCTATTCATGCACTGAAAATACAGTTTCAGTAACTCTGTATATTCGTTAATTCGACTGTTTGTGTGATGTCACCTAAACTGGGGTTACAGCGTGGTAAATTTACCACTGTTTATGGCTGAGCAAAAGACATTGTAGAATATGAAGAAACAGTATTTTTTTACAGTTGTTAGTAAGTACAAACGCATCGTTCACAGTTAAAATATCGATTCTTATTCAACATAATTTGTACTTGTAGATGTCGCCTCACAGATATAGGAAAAAAGAGTCATAAGAATCCAGATCACTACATTCAAAAGACTTTTGTGCTACCTAACTTTCTACCCTGGTTATCTAATCGATTTCAGATTTATTCTTTTACTTATTATTCATATTGTTCAGCTATGGTGTCCACAAATTTAACAAACTTGAACTAGCCAAACTAATCGAACAAAATCAATCCTTGAAACTAAATAATGAACATTTGTGAACTGGTTAAATGATATAGTTTGACATTTTAAGCATATTGAGGTTATAATCGAAAACGTTGGTTAATGATTCACTGGATTGTCCTTATTCACAGTCATGGTAACGTATATTAATGAGTGCAAAGAAAATCATAAATTAACGAAATGATAGTCGTTATACATTCTATAATCATTCTTAGAATACAAAATGATTCGTTTTTCAGGTTATCGTAAGAGAATCATACACATAGGATTTGTTAACGGAACACGTTTTTACTAACATTATTAGTCAAGTTAATATTTGCGAGCATAAATATTTGTCGAATATTAGATTCATGCTAAGTGAACTTAGATAAAGCTGCCGAATTTACCCATCACATTCTATGTAATATACTCTATGGCTTACCAACTTGTGTTTTACACACAGATGAAGTTATCGGTAATCATATCTATAAACAGTACCTTTGTTTACAGAAAGAAATTCTTGAGACGACTTTTATTAATTTGGCCATCTTCATAATTTGTATTCCACCCTCCCTCCCCACTCGGTTCATAATAATTTAGAAGCCTCTGTCCTGTATTATTACGTAATTATATAATTTCAGTAATTGTGTTTTTAGTTTTATATTGCTAATTTTATGAAGTGATCAAGCGTAAAGTTACTTTACAATTTCTCACATTAGATATTGCGTAATTTCATGTCATTTTGCACTTTGATGTAGTTTTCCAAAGTAAGAACACTAAACATTGTTGGATGAAGTGACTTCCTTACCTCTAATTCTTTCACATAAATATATTTTAATGTAATTAAACGAAATATTTTACAAGTGTCGTTTTTAATGTAACCTGCGGATAATAGTCATTTGGTCTCAATAGTAAATAGTATATATAATACCTAAGCCTCTGCACCATTGCGTCGGTTTCCAGTGGTGAAATTTCCACTTTTATTAATTTGTAATATAACACATTGTTCATGCATTGTCATCGATGATAACTAACTCACTACCAAAAAATCTAATCTTTACTAGCCATGACTTTTCACTAATGCTTCAGGAATATCCTGAAGTTAATCACTAGTGAGTTGATTAGTGTAAGTGAATAGAGGTTATTTTGTGAAGACTGATACTAAGTCTAGTTGACTGAATTCATCACAGCTTAATGTTAGTAGGGTACCATTGAAAGCCAGGAAACACTAGACAGCCGTTTCGTCATAGCATGGAACTCTTTAGCAGTAGGTAATCCCCCGTCACGCTGTTATAAATTGACAGAGGTGGGAATTCTACCATTAGGCGCTAGCCTATTGGTCTAGTGATCCATGGTTTTCAACGGTAGCCTATGAATATCAATCTATGACGAATTCAGTCAAGAATAACTTAATACCACAAACCACCTGAATAATCGTAATAACAATTTCAATTTATAGGTGAAAAGATGTTGGAAATGGATAGGATATGCATTGCGGAAATATTCGGATTACATCATGAGGCAAGCATTAACTTGGAATCCTGTTGGGAAACGGAAAATAGGAAGGCCAAAAATCACACTGAGTCGAGAATTGGAAGAAAATATCAAAACGATGAACATCAACTGGAAACTACTGGAGAGGATTGCTCAACTCAAGGTTCCATGGAGAATACTGGTGAGCAGCCCATACTTCTCTGTGAGGGGTAACGGGCGTAAGTAAGTAATTTATAGGTGACTTAATTAAGTTAGGCAGATTGAATATGACGTAATCGAGTGTGGGAAACATGTTCTAATTCTTCTGTGTACACGAGATAAAGTGAATAAAATCAATATTAACTATCAAATTACCAATCATGACAATGATAATAATAATAATCTAAGGCGGTGTGAGGAAACCTAGAATGTTAAGTTGATAGGAGGTCAAATGTTTTAGTGAATAATGTAAGAAACACTATAACCAGGCAGAACAAAGAAGGTTCTATTAGGAATATGTATATTTTGTAACGAGAGGGGAAAAATGACTACAAATATGAAGAGACAGAACAGGCGAGAAGCGATACAACATGTTGTTGAAAGGAAAAAAACAAGGAAAATGAGAAGGTGAAAAGAAGGGATAGTGAGAAATCACTCACCATGGAAGTGCTAGGTAAACTACAAATTCTTATTGTTTACTTTAATTCGGGATAATACGGCAGATAGTCGCTGCTTCTGTATAACGTAGAGGTTAGGAGTTATTCAGCCTGATAACTGTTCTTAAGGCAGCACTAAAATTCAATGGATGACCTTTATCTCTGATGTCTTTCTATGGTACTATCCAGTAATTTGGAGCCATTTAATAATATGTTGCTCTCGATAACACCGTCCCTCTTCTTCCAACTTACGCGCTACGACAAATACATATAAAATTATATGTTCAACTGGAGGTAACTAGAGATGGTCTCTTTTATAAACATTAATTTCAGAACAATTTTTTCGGCGAGTAAGTATTAATGAGATTTACAGCAGCATATGTTCGTGCTGTGCTTGCCTGTAATCGATGACTATTCTGCTAACTGACAACATCTCTTTCGAATGGAAGATTGATAAACACATTCTTTTTGGGGACTATGATCATGTGTTGATTTGGAATGATGCTTCAAGAACTCTATAAAACAACCAATATGCACTAGAAGTTCTGCGAATGATTTTCAATTCATTGTTTAATGAATCTTTAGAAAATAATATGAATGCTTGCAAACTATATCTCTCTTATAAGAGCTTGCACAGTAGCTGTTAAAATACCAGCGTTGGCCTGTACAGGATGATTTTTGGTGAACTGATCATGAAACTAACTAATCATTATTCTTCATTGTCTTTAATTTCAAGATATTTATACTGTTTTACATTTCATTCAGGTATTAGCATTTTAAGTTCAGTTGATTTGAATTGAAACAGTTAAAAGTAATTGAACAACATGATCTTTATTATTGTATATGATAAATGTGTCATTAACATATCTTCAGAGTAATAACATCTGTTTTATGACATCTTTAAATTTTATTTATTTTAATTAAGACGTCTATCAGTTATCATTCAATCTCATTACCATAGACACATGTACAAAATATCCAATGTCAGATTATTATGCAACGCCTTCACTCATATGGTATTATATCATTAACTTGAAACATCTATTTATTAGTGTAGAAACTTGATGGAAAACTAACTGAATAGAAATATATCTTTATTCATTCTAACCTTCTTTTACTAAATTCATGATACCATTCATAAAGTGATTATTTTTTGTCTGATTCTTGAATGATTCTTTACACAATTGTTCATTGATTTAATCCTATGACAACTATACTCCTAATACCTTTCATATTAAGTTTAAGGAGAAGAAAACAATTAGGGGGGGTTGTGGAGATAGTTAATTGTCAATTGATGTCACAAATTGATCTGAATCAGACAACCATTGGTCACCTGGAAGCACTGGACAGTTGTTTCGTCCTAGTATGGAACTCTCTAGCAGCGCCCACCCACGACTCTATCAGGGACCGAACCCAAGACACTGTGGCTCCGCGGCGAACGCCTTACCATTGGACCATTGAGTCGTATCCTAACGGTTGATATTTCCAATTCAGTCAATTCGTGATACGTTACGCGACTTCCACTATGCCATCGGTGGGTTACTGTCCCACACCCTACACGTTGAAGTGATGGATTCCAACAGTGTGTAGACTTTGTTTAATATGAATTATCTTTAAACTCATCTAGTTTCACTTAGTAATATTGATACTTTTCAAAAGTTCATATTCATAACTTCATAAGTTACCAAACCCGAAATAATTAAGTTAATATTTATGTTACTAAGTAAGTAACATAGAAGTTAATATAATCAGTTCTATTCTTATTTATATAAAAGTAGAATCAAAGTTGAATAACAATTTCACTTATGAAGTACTCAATATTTCTTTACAATCTAATACATTCAGAATCATTTTAAACAGATATATTTACTATTAGGATGAACTTGTATATTCCCGTTGATTTGTTATAGACTGGAGCTGATCAGTCATTGTTGCTATATGTTCATCCTGAGCGGATTGCAGTGATATGGCGAAATTTTCACAAGTATTATATAAGTTGGATTGTGACTGGCAAGTGGAATCCAGGACGCGTGTTTCATCCTATTTGGGACTCGTCGGCTGATTCGAATCTCATTGTGAACATCAACATTGGGATGCAGGTACATCTAGTCGATGAGTGCCAAGTAGGACGAAATGTCCGTCCTGAATTTCACTTGCCACTCAAAATCCAAGTTATATAAGATTTATTTACTTTTGTACATAATTAATTTTTTGATTTTTTTACTACTTTAGTAACAATGTAAACAACATGAAAAGATTGTACATTAGATTAAGCATTGAATTATACTGTCAATCATCATTATACATAGTGTTGTTAAGAGTATCACTACTTGAATAAGATAATTACCTAGAGAGATACTATGAAAAGTAGGTTTTGTAGTATAAAGGTAAGTAATCAGTTAACATGTGATGTTAATTAATGTAGCACATGAGTAAATACTTGTTCATTAATGACCTAACTACAACTAGATGCTTTCACAACGATTATAATTAGTTGATAAAATATTCGTTACGTTGTTAAATGGTATGTTGCTAATCTATCTAAATGTATTATGATGAAAGAGATTGGTGTCTAGTTTAAATGAATGTTAATTGCATTTCAATGACTAGGTAACGAATAGAAAATATGTTTAGAATACCTGGAATGTTATCAAGTCATTAAAATGTGGGTATAATTTATTTAAACAATACAGATTTTAGACTAGTTTATTTTCATGCGGTTTTTTAATAAACACAGGTTATTCATATGTCCATATAGCTGGAGTAATGGGATTGATAATTTATTCGAATACCAGTCTGATATATTGGATGATTTTAGAAGAATATCTGACTTTCAGAACTGCCATTTAGAAGACTGTTTCATTTACTTTAAGTACATGTAAATTGATTATTTTATTTATATTACTGTCATGCTACGCTTGCCCTAAACTTTATAGACTCGTTAACTGTCATTATATGGTTTCTGAACCACCAACAATAACTTATTAACTATGTACTTGTTCCCTCATTCCTAAGTCACTATTGTCCTTCGTTCGTATAAATGTTATTCTACTTATTGGTCCACTGTATCATTAGCTTTGTGTAAGTAAAGTATAATTTGACTTGTTGGTTGTTGGCTCACTTATCTTGTGTTCTTCCATCTGGATTGAGGACTAAGACTCACGGAGTAGATATGTGGGCTTGGTACTATTGACCGGGTTTTCCAGTATTGGTTCCTGTCAACGTTACTGTCTTCATATATCGTGATCGGCTGTAGTTCACATCATAACACAATCCTCAAATTTTCAATTGCATAGAGTTAAGAGAACAAGCCTACTAACTAATTGGCTGCGATTTTTTTACTTACTCGACATGTTTTTCAACGACAATATAAATAGAACTAGAATTCATTTATTCGGCTTGATACACTGAAGGAGATCAACAACATAACGTTTAATCAAACACTACCATTTACACACAAAACATCTAATCAAGTTAGTATGATTATATTTTATCTGTCACATGTATACATATTTACTTCAATAAAAACTTCTAACAGCTGGGATTCTTATAAAGACTCGAATCACTGTTGTATAGATATGTTCAAACTCATCAAATAACGTGAACTTACCAACAAGTGTACCTCTAAATAACTGTAATTCATCTTAGTTGACATTAATTACACTACACATTGATTATATTAAGTTTTATAAATTTTATGTTTGGTTGAAGTATAAAACAATTAGTCTGTTGGATAGAGATCATTGTAGACCATTAACAACAATCATAAGTGTAATGTCAAATATTAAGTAATCATTGTGTAAATTGTAAGATATGGCTAACAATAGTGAAATAAGTGGATAAATTATGTTGATGTAGTTGATTTGAACGAATCGTACCAGTATTTGTTTAAGAGTTAAGTGTTAGTGTGACTATACTAATTAATTTGCCCACTTACAAGTGACTGTACATTACACACTCATCCGCCCCACTCCAGATGAAAATTGCTTGTTAGATTCGTTTTCTAGTTAATTTTTAATTAATTTAATT
>JALJAT010000101.1:25000-50000 GCA_034768735.1 Schistosoma mekongi | reverse complement strand
AACATGAATTCATTTTATTTCGTTTGTTACTTAACAACTGCCTACAATTTTTAATATCATTTTGTCATTATAACATAAAATTCAACCTACTTGAATACACTGAACATAGCTAGTTTGTGGTTAGTGTATACGCATCTATCTTATAGTTGAAATGTGTTTATATCTTCTTTTAATGTTGTTAAGGCCCAAAATTATTCGAGGAGATTGTGAACCCCCCATCAACTGAGATGACTGGGATATGTGTTGCGTATCCCTGACCATGGTCCACCTCACCGCGTGATGCAGGCTGGGGTAGGAGTAGAATGGAAGAAGGGTAGGGGTAGCCAAAGCAAAACATTATATCAGTCGATGAGGTCCTTAAATGCTGGTTAAAGCCATGTTGGTAGATGAAAACTACCAGGTTGGGGTCTTTGTCATAATCACGACCAGTGACTAGAGACACTGAGTGATATAACAGAGTCGGTTACAATCGCACAAATGTATTCTTTCTCTACCTCCTTCCAAACCCTAAGTTTTATTATTCTTTCATACTCAACGTTACTTTATCCTTTTATTTTGTACTCTGTTGTCGTGTTATTCTTTTAAATTTGTTCTCGTCGTGTTAATATGATAATGGCAACTTTTAGCTATGCGCATACATATTTCAGGTTCTACATCGCTGATGACTGACTGTTAACTATTTACTATCTATACTGGTTTTACGATTGATTTCAATCAAATGAATGTCTCTTTTACTACGAACTCGACCTCTTCATTATTTTATACACATATTTATATCTGTGATCTTAACACCATCATCACGAAGAAATTGAACAGAATAACATGAATTCATTTTATTTCGTTTGTTACTTAACAACTGCCTACAATTTTTAATATCATTTTGTCATTATAACATAAAATTCAACCTACTTGAATACACTGAACATAGCTAGTTTGTGGTTAGTGTATACGCATCTATCTTATAGTTGAAATGTGTTTATATCTTCTTTTAATGTTGTTAAGGCCCAAAATTATTCGAGGAGATTGTGAACCCCCCATCAACTGAGATGACTGGGATATGTGTTGCGTATCCCTGACCATGGTCCACCTCACCGCGTGATGCAGGCTGGGGTAGGAGTAGAATGGAAGAAGGGTAGGGGTAGCCAAAGCAAAACATTATATCAGTCGATTGCCAAGTCGGTGCACATTTCTTTCTATTTGAAGCTCGCAACCTGGGTGTACGTGCGTTCTGGTACTGATGTTCACACTTAGACTTGAAATCAGTCCATTCATGTCACACACCACTGCGTTCTCCATGTGACATGAATGGACTGGGTTCAAGTTCAGGTGTGAACATCAACACTAGAATGAATGTATATCTGTCTGACGAGTTCTAAACAAGATTAAACTCATGTTTTCTAATTCACGTGTCTGTTATAATCTAACCTTAATTAAGTAGTGGCTACCTGACATATACCACTGTATACACGTATTCATAGAGAAACTCATCTGGTTAATGCTTCAGTAACTCTGTAAATCACTTCAAGATCCCACATATATCATTGTCAAACATTTTAGTAACTGTGAGACCTTAATTCACAAATTTATTCTGATCACCTCTGTCAATTTAAAATTTAGAAGATGCATATTTTAATGCTAAGCTGCTTGACTTTTTGTTCACATACTATATTCTGAGACGAATTAAGCGCTATGGTCATCGAGAATTTCATCAACACTTCGGGTTTTACACGGTTGCTTGTATTTTGAAGTTGAGCAGTTTTTTTTCTTGTTATTTGAACCATAGTTATTTTAAAGTGTATTCAATTAGTAGTCATCTTTCTGATATTTTGATTGTGTATTCAGTCAAATTTAAGTTGTTTTATTATATAGTGAGACACCTTTCATTTAGCTTACCAATTAGTTTTCTTAATGCTTAATTTGTGTGATCTACTTTGCTTAAAAGTTTGATTATTTTATTAATTAGCACATCATGATATCCAATTAACCTTATATTTCATACAACCAGATCCCTTTATAAATCTGAATAACGCATGCGGAACAAGATTTGCAGAATAAGTTGAATTCATTTTATTTCAACGCTTCTCATCAACTGCAAACAGCCTAAAATTACAAGTTATGTAGAACTAAATATTTGATATGCTTTATCTGTTAATGTTCAGATGAATGTCTTGAATGAAGATAGTAATCACCATAATTACAAGTGCGATAAAATATAGGCTAATGGTTTTTATATTTGTTGACTTCTATTTTCATTCAAAACATTCATCACAACATCAACAGATAACTTACATAGTTAGTTACACCCGTTACTCCTCACTGAGGAGCATAGACCGCTCACCAGGATTATCCATTTAACTCTGTCCTGAGCATTCCTTTCCAGCTGTTTCCAGTTGCTGTTCATCCTTTTAATATCTGCTTCCAATTCTCGGCGCAGCGTGTTCTTTGGCCTTCCTCTTTTCCGTTTCCCAACAAAATTCCATGTTAATGCTTGTCTCGTGATGCAGTCTGATGGTTTGCTTAATGTATGTCCTATCCATTTTCAACGTCTTTTCCTAATTTCCTCTACGGCTGGAAGTTGGTTTGTTCTCTCCCATAGTAAGCTGTTGCTGATGGTTTCCGGCCAACGGACATTCAGTATCTTGTGTAGGCAGTTGTTTATAAATATTTGTATCCGTCTGATGATGTTTGCAGTAATTCTCCAAGTTTCAGCTCCATACAGCAGGACTGTCTTCACGTTCGAATTGAAGAGTCTGACTTTGAGGTTAGTTGATATTTGTTTTGAGTCCCATATGTTTTTCAACTGTAGGAATGCTGCTCTGGCTTTGCCAATCCTTGTCTTTACATCTGCATCGGACCCTCCTTGTTCATCGATGATGCTCCCCAGATATGTGAAAGTATTCACTTCTTCCAGAGTTTCTCCATCAAGTTGAATTGGGTTGATGCTCCCTGTGTTGTATTTAAGAATCTTGCTCTTTCCCTTATGTGTGTTCAAGCCTACTGATGCTGAGGTTGCTGCTACACTGGTTGTCTTTGCTTGCATCTGTTGGTGTGTATGTGCTAAGAGAGCTAGATCATCCGCAAAGTCCAAATCATCTGGTTGCATCCTACTTGTCCATTGAATTCCGTACATCCCCTCAGATGTGCAGGTCTTCATGATCCAGTCAACCACTAGGAGGAAGAGAAAAGGTGAGAGCAGGCAACCTTGTCTGACTCCGGTCCTCACTGGGAATGCATTTGTCAGTTGTCCTCCATGCACAATTTTGCACTGTGTTCCTTCGTAAGAGTTCCGGATGATGTTGATGAGTTTCTTTGGTACGCCATAGTGTCGAAGAAGTTTCCATAGTGTTCTCCTATCTACACTGTCAAACGCCTTCTCATAATCAATGAAGTTGGTGTACAGTGACGAGTTTCATCCAATTGATTGTTCAACAATGATCTGTAGTGTTGCGACTTGTTCTGTGCACGACCGATCCTTACGAAAACCAGCTTGTTGATCTCGAAGTTGAGCCTCCACTGAATCTTTCATTCTGTTCAACAATACTCTGTTGAAGACTTTCCCTGGTACCGACAGTAGCGTGATCCCTCTGTAGTTGTCACATTTGCCGAAATCTCTTTTCTTTGGTATCTTGATAAGATGTCCTTCTTTCCAGTCTGCCGGCACCTGTTCTTCCTCCCACATCCTTTTGAATAAAAGGTGGAGTATCCTTGCTGTTAGATCGATATCTGACTTGAGTGCTTCAGCTGGTATATTGTCAGGTCCCACCGCCTTCTCACTTTTGATTTGTCTGATGGCCATCTTGATTTCTTCCATCGTTGGTGGAGTGACATCTATCGGGAGATCTGTAGGTGCTGCTTCGATGTCTGGTGGGTTCAGTGGAGCTGGCCTATTTAGGAGTTCCTCAAGGTGTTCTACCCACCTATTTTTCTGTTCTTGAATCTCAGTGAGTGTCTGTTCTTTGTTCTTGACCGATGGCTCTGGTTTACCATGTTTATCTGCCAGTTTCTTCGTTGTGTCGTATAGCTGTTTGATATTTCCTTCTCTTGCAGCCTTCTCCGCTGTCATTGCAAGGCCTTCGATGTATTTCCGTTTGTTGGCTCTAATGCTCTTCTTTACTTGCTTATTTGCTTCTGTGTATTCAGTTTGTGCCTTGATTTTCTCTGCTCTCGTTCGGCTATCGTTGATTTCTGTCCTCTTGTTCCTTCTTTGTTGAATTTTGCTCAATGTCTCAGTGGAGATCCATTCCTTATAATGGTGCTTCTTGCGGTCTAGAACCTCCTGACACGTTGACGTTAGTGCTTCTTTGATTTCTTTCCAGTTATCCTCCATAGTGGTTTCTTCTTCTTTCGGTAGATCTTGTAAGGCTTGGAACCTGTTGTTGAGAGCTATTTTGAATTCCTTGAGTTTGTCAGTGTCTCGGAGAAAAGCTGTATCGAACCGTTGTACTGCTGCCACTCCAGTTGTCCACTACTTCTTTAGCTTCAGTTTCATTTTAGAAACCACCAGGTGGTGGTCTGAAGCTATGTCAACTCCTCTCCTGGTCCTTACATCTTCCATTGATCTTCTAAACTTTTTATTGATGCATATATTATCGATTTGATTCTCTGTAGTATGATCCGGTGAGACCCATGTAACCCTGTGTATGCGTTTGTGGACGAATATTGTACCACCTATAACCAATTTGTTGAAGGCACATACGTTTGTAAATCTTTCACCATTGTCATTTCTGTCTCTCAGTCCCTGTCGTCCCATGATTTCTTCATATCCAATGTTGTCCATTCCGACTTTGGCGTTTAGGTCCCTCATCAGGATTGTCAGATCCTTTCCTCGGCACCTTGCTATAATTGATTGCAGTCTATCATAAAACTGATCTTTGTCTTCGTCGTTGCGGTCGTTGGTTGGTGCATAGCATTGGATGATATTCATTGTAATCCCTTTCTTAATTGTTTTGAAATATGCTTTGATGATCCTGGGTCCATGTGGTTCCCATCCCACAAGTGCATTACGTGCCTCCTTGGACAGCATCAGAGCAACTCCTTGGGTGTGAGGAGCATTTTTCTCTTCGTGGCCGAAGTATAGTAGCATCTCTTCCGAAGCCAATGTTTTCTGTCTAGTTTGACTCCAATAGTTTCGCTGATTATGAGAACTGTCAAGTTGTATCTCTTCATTTCTGCAGCTATTTGATTAGTCTTCGCGCTCTTTTACATTGTTCTAACATTCCATGTACCTATAAAAATATTTGCTGTGGTTGTTAGAAGTGGCATCGGCCTCATGACTTCGGAAGAATTTCGGCTTTCATCGTGAGGCGTCATAAACAATCCTTCCACTCTCAGGGCAGAGTTTAAATGGTTTAGCTTGTTTAATCTGGTTAGCGTTTTTATAGCAAGTTTGGGTTTTACGGGATGGGGATGCTAGCCCGATGCCCAACCCTCCTCCTTTACCCGGGCTTGGGACCGGCAGTAACCCTAGGAGAGCTACAGGCGGAGTTATCAACAGATAAATTATATCAAATATTTAATTCTATGTAACTCCTTTTAATTTTAGGCTGTTTAAAGTTGATGAGAAACCTCAAAACGAAATGAGTTCATTATATTCTATAAATCTTGCTTTGACTTTATACTTTTTTCAATCTGTTAATCATAGTTTAGCATTGATTCCATAGTACTTCTAACGCATAATCATTTCTTACTAATTTGAAATATTTTTGTTTTACATTACAAATATATTTGACCATCCCTATAAATGTGCTGTTTGATCATTTGAATTGTATAAAATACCTATCAAAACACTTTTTTTCTTCGTTTAAATTCATGCATAATTCTTTTTTAATTGATAGTTCTGTTTTATAGTTTTGGTTAGTTTTTCATTCTGATAAAAATTTTCATATAATTGATTACTTTTGTATAAATCCCTAAATGGCGAATGTCATTTAAAATCATGTATATTCAACGAGGCCTCATTCCCTCCTTTCAAGAAAAAATACACCACACCAATGAAATGATATGTGCCTAAGTCAGAGAAGTCAGCACTTCAAGATGGCCTCAAAATTCAAACAGTTGTCACTGCGAATAAATACATATTAACACATTTCGGCATGTTGCCACCGGATATGAATGGTCCTTTAGCGACTGAATGTAACAAGCTCCCTAAGTATCTCTTGATCCCAAGAGTCAAGTTATCCAACCGTAGATTAGAACTGCTCTCATCTACATGTAAATCTTAAGCCAATAGGGTAACGTGAAACTAGAGGAAATGAATAAATTGTAGATGACATATAACTATCCATTTGGAAATTATTTTAAAAAAAAAGTAACATAAGTAAGGAATATGGTTCAAAGACTCTAAGAATTAGTAGTAATGTATTGTCACTATTCTAATTAAAACCTAGGTAGAATGAGAATCTGGACATGTCGTCTTTTGAACACATAGGTTTTAGGTGATGAACCATAAGTACTTCCGATTGTTCACGAATAAATTGTAAATCGATCTACAAATAATATTATCTGGCTCTGATTTACCTTTGTTTGTAAAATGAATTAACAATAATAATAATAATTACTGGCTATTCGTGTATTCATTATTTGTTGCAAATTAATCTCAGTTGGGTAACTTTGGAAATCAAACATGACAGCTATTTTGTCCTAGTATGGGCCTACTACTATACATCCTCCCAGTTGTACTGATATTAAGGAAACTTAAAAGTTATTTGTCGATGGTGTACACTTTTAAAGAGTTTTATACTAGAATGAAACAGCTGTTTAATTGTCAATGGTTTATATCCAACATTAATTTTTGATGAATTCAAACAGGAAACTAAAACTATTCTCTACTGAACCACCTTAACCCAATTACACATTTGTTTAAGATCTGTCTATTTTTTTTATTTGCTTCAATAGTCATTCAATGTTTCGCTAAAGAAGGTTCGTTGAAATACCCTCAAAATGCGGTTATTAAGTTATTAATTGAAGTAAGTATAAATAAAATTTTTTACTACCGAGATTTGATTATCTTTTTATTGATTTCATTTCAATGAAACAATGCATAATTCGTGTTTCCTGCTTTGTTTCGTTTGAATATTTATAGATGCTAAATGAACGACCATGGTTATCTGATGAACTATATTGTCAGCTTGCTAAACAAACATTTTCAGGCAACAAGAGTAATCAGTAAGTTATTGTTTGATCCTACTCTTCATTTAATATTATCAGAATTATATTCAGTTAAATGAGACTATGGTAATTTAAGCGTTTCAAAGTTTAAATTTGGATCTCATTACTAACTGATAACAAGTGGAGAACCATTGAAAATAAATAATTAGTTTTTTATCACTGTAAGGCTTCATTACAGCGTGCACCTAATAACTTCGTTAACCCAACCCCATAACTATCAGGTTTCACAACAAGCGCCTTAGCTTTTGACATCTGAATTATGTAATTTCATTCAATTAATCACATAATTTAACTTCGTTCTTTTATATTTAAATATTCTTACTGTTGATATCTCTGAACTTCACCATTTTCAATTTTTTATTAGAATGTAAGAAACTCACCTCGAAGTTAGTCATTAATGAACGTGTAAATAATATACAGTTGTCAGGTTCATTGATAGTTAAAATTGTTAATTTAGTACTTTATTAGTAATAACAATCTGATATATGAAACCTTATTCTAAAGTAGCTTACGATCATTGTATTAAATGCATCATCCCAAGCAGTCGGCACGTCATGAATGGAAATTTTCATCCACATGACCGCATTTTCCCTTCAATAGGTCAGAATAGAGTAGATGGGTCAATCAATTAATACCTACTACCCATCGTGGAGCATAGGCCTCCAACCATCATTCTCCAACCAACTCTACCCTGGGTTCTTCTTTCCAATTGTTCCCAAGTAATGTTCATTCTTTTCATGTATGCTTCTGATTTCCGGAGCAACATGTTCTTTAGTCTACCTATTTTCCCTTGGCCTTGAGGATTCCAGGTTAGTGCTTATCTTGCTGCCTAGTTTGGTGATCTCCTCAAAGTATGTTCTATCCACCTCCAGCGTTTTTTTAATTTCTTCTTCGACTGGGAGATGGATTGTTCTCTACCATTAGAGGTTTCTGTTGACAGTGTTTGGGCAACAGTTCTGAAGTATCTTGCATAGACCGCTGTTCTGAATTATGCTTTTCGTAGTTCTTCAAGTTTCAGCTCCATACAATAAAACCGTCATTTTGTTTCTATTGAAAGTTCTGACTTTGGTGTATGCTGACAGCTGGTTTGAGTTGCAGATGTTCTTCAGTTGTAAAAATTTTGTATTCGCCCTATCAATCCATGTATTTACATCTGCATCAGAATCCCCTCTTGTTTATTGATGATGCTGCCCTAGTATATAAAAATTTTCACGATCGTTGTATTGTAACGAAGGATCTTGCTTTTCCCCATGTGTATGTTGAGGCGTACTGCTGCAGAGGCTTCTTCTGCACAGTCCATCTTCACCTGCATTTGTTGCGGGGTGTGGGATAGTAAAACTAGGTCATCCGCAAAGTCCAAGTCATCTAGTTGCATTCATGTTGTTCACTGTATTCCGAGATTGCCTTGAGATGTAGCAGTTTCCATTGTCCAATCAACCACCAGCAGAAAGAGGAACAGTGGCCTTGTCTGACACCGGTCTTTGCTTCGAATGAATTTTTGAGCAGCTCTCCATGCACAATTTTGCAGTGTAGTTCACAATAATAATTCCGTATGATATTGACTATCTTCTGCAGTCTAAGAAACTAAGGTTCAACAGGTTTGCCTTCTTTATTCGTGACTGGTTGTTCCGACTTACTGTATTTTCCAGCTAGCTTCTTTGTTGTATCATATGGGTGTCTCATTATTTCCTTCGCTTACAGCTTCCTCCGCTGTCATTGCTAGGTCTTCCACATATTTCCATTTATCAGCTCTTATGATCCTTCCCATTTTCTTGTTTGCTTCTATGTATTAGACATATGCTTTGGCTTTCTGTACTGTTGTTTGTCCGTTATTGCTTGCTGTCTTCTTGTTCCTCCTTTCTTAAATCTTATCTAGAGCATCAACAGAGGTCCACCTCTTTTAGTGATGCTTTTGTTGACCGAAACCTCCTGACATGTTGAATTTATTACTTCCCTGATCCCTTTCCAGCTTTTCTTTATGGTAATTTTCTATTCTAGTGAACCATGCGAGGCCTGGAACTTATTGTTGAGAGTTACTTTGAATTCGTTGAGTTTGCCAGTATCTCGAAGAAATGCGTATTAAACATCTGTATCGCCGTTACTCCAGTTGTTCAGTTATTTTTTAGCTCCAGTTTCATTTCGGCTACTATCAGGTGGTAATCTGAAACTATATCAGCTTACTTTATTCTTACGTCCGCCATTGTCCTTCTAAACTTTTTACTAGTGTAGATGTAATCAGTATGGTCTGGTAACGGTAATGTGGTTTGGTGTATGCATTTGTAGTGGAATAGGGTGACACCTATAATCATTTTGCTATAGGAACATAGGTTTTGGACCTCTCAGGGTTTTTGTTTCTTTCTCCCAGTCGATGTCATCCCATGATATCTTCATACGCCGTGTCGTCCACTTCAACCTTGGCTCTTAGGTCTTCCATCAAAATGATCAGGTCTTTGGCTGGTTATTTCTCCTCAGTTAACTACAGTTTCGCCTAGAATTGGCCTTTATTGTCTTCTTGGCTGTCGTTGGTGGGCACATAGCACTGGATGACATTTATTGTGATCTCCTCCTTCGTTGTCTTGAAGGATGCTTTGGTGTTTCTAGATCCATGAGATTTGCACTCTGTAAGTACTTTCCGTGCTTCTTTGGTCAGACTCAGTGTAATTCCTTGTGTGTCACACATTTTCTTTTTTGTGACTAGAGTACGACTGTACGTCCCTCAACGCTAGTCTTTTCTGTTCAGATTGTAGCCAATGGGTTTCACTTATACTAAGTATCTCCAAGTTGTCTAATGACTACCTCAGCAACTCAAATGCTTCTCCTGGTCTCCCACATAGTTCAGACAATCCATGTACCGATGCTAATTGTCATTCTGGTTGTTAAAAGGAGCACTGGTCTCATGACTTTTGAAGAAACTCGGATTTCACCGTGATGCATCATAGCTCTTGGAAATGAAGACTTTAACTCCCAGGGTGGAGTTTAAATGGTTTTTTATGGTTAGCATATATTTCAGCATGGTTACTTCCTACGGGGCGTAGTAGCTTTCCTGATACTCAACGCTCCTCGTTTGTCCGAACCTGAAATCGGCAGTAACCCTAGAACAACTGCAGGCGGAATTACAGTGATTAGGTGGCAACTATTATTCAGGTTATAAATTATGATGATGTGTTAGATTTAATAACTTGGATGAAGTTAGTTGTCACCATATACATATTCATAACCACTAGTAACTACTATTCGTATATTTCGCTAATTTGTAAAGAATTTCTAATCATATACTGAAAATTACTTTTAAAATTCGAAGTAATGAAGGATTAGATAACTCTTTTTAAGTGATATCTTGTAAACTCTTAGATAGTCTTCCATAAAGCCTTGTATGTAGCAATCGATGGTTTTTATTGACTACTATACATTTTATATGTTTTCGGGAAATGGACTTTAAGCGAATTATTCGCGAATCGACAACATATTCAATTGCCACACCGCAGAACTTTCTGTTTTACTGAGCCATGGATTATCTAGATTGGACCTAATTCTTAACCTCATAGAGTAATTATCCTTTGAAAAATATTATATAGTAGTTATGATTTATGACAAATTGACCGAATCTGTTAAATGTCAACCACTTGTTGATTCTAACTGATTGATCTAGTTACCTAAATACTCAACACAACTTTACCAACACCATTCTGTGACATATTCAATCAGTTAAAAATGCCAATCTCAACCAAACTAACCTTTACAGTTGGGCAAACAGAATTAAAATTTATGTTATCTATCCTTTCTTACGTCATGGATTTGCAATACTATATAGTTTAAGGAAGAAATGAATCCAAGTGCCTAATAATTTTTGGTTTTTAGTAGTTCATTGCTTGGTGTCAGTCTGTGACGAGTAAATCATCTTCAGATATATCGAACTGTGATTTGAGATTCTTTTAAACTCTGAGTGTAATTAAGATTTTTAATTTCACATGAAGAAGCAAATTAGTTGAGGTGATTTATTACAATAATATATTCTGCACATATATACACAATACTGTTTCGTTATAACTTTTATATGAATCGAACTGATGTTGTTCATTATTATTATTATTATTATTATTATTATTATTATTATTATTATTACTTATATTGTTATTATTATTTAATCCTTGATTTTCGTTATCTTCCCATCTAGAGATAAGCATGAACTCGTTTGGTTGTTATGGAAATTATTGACAATTTTTATTCCAACTTCAGATACACTTAGACCATATTTAATTAAATACATTGGATTTCAAACTGATATTCAACAACCAAAATTGCAAGGTAATTCATTAACTTAATTTTACAAAAGATATTAGTTACAAAAATGCACTCCAATATTGTAGCTAAGAAGTAATAGGATACTATTTGTAATTTATAAATTACTGGAGTCTACTAAAACTGCGTGCTCTTAATCGTCCAGCTTTCGTTATCTTTCTAGATAACGTAGTGAGGATATACTTCAGCATAGAGAACCCATCATAATGTAAATTATCCTTTAATCTATCAATAGGAGAATGAGACTGACAGTTTCCAGCACCTACAATTCGTGTTTGAAATATTATGACAAGCTGAATTGCACATATTCATTACATCATCGTTGTCGTCACCATTGTGTTACAATTGATACCGTAATAAAAATAGATTACGCTGGACAGTATGAGCTAACAATCGATAGGAATGATTACTTCACTCGAATACTTTATATCTCATTGAGTTATGAGAATATTGAAAGATAAACATTTATGTCACTAAGCAAACTTAGAATCGAAGTGGCTAAAGTATTTCAACTGATTATTCTGACCAGTTCACTAAGGAAGACTACATATCGACCTGAATCATAGCTTTTACCTTATCTGTCGACAGCCTGAAATGTTGATTTCTGAATTAGCTAATTTGTATAAGAATATGTGTAAATGTGCTTGGAAAGAATCAAATTCACTTATTATCCTTTTTTCTCACTTTCCAGCATGTTTAGATACGATAATTCAGAATATGGAGATCGTTTCTCGCTATGGCCCAAGAAAACACTTGCCACCTGATAATATCTTACAGTCCTTCATAGTAAGCTAAGAACAAAATTAATTGGATTGTTCCAATTTACATTTCATATTTAACTTCATTTCCGTTAATGTTAGCAGAATAGCTTTATAAGTCTATTAATTCTTAACTGATGAAAAAATTCTCTGGACAAACAACATGAAAATGTTTATCCCCATGGATTTTTCGAGTGTTTTCTTAGGAATCAGCCTTATTAAAAGTATCAAATCAGCTTACACTACCTAAGACAATCGACTAGTGTATTAAACTGTCATAACATAAATTATACTCAAAGTCAGGTGAAGTGATCTTTATCTACTTGGCAAATCAGAAGGGGATGGAAAAGATAATGTCTTTCTTATAACTGTTAGTTTTTGTCACATTGATGACATGTAAGATAAGCAATAGAATAAGCAAGTGACTTTATCGAGACAGCGCATTCTATTACGTAGCTAAAGGTAATCTAGTGAAATTCTTTTACCTACTTTTTGTACTAATGAATGTATACAAATCAGAAGCAGTACTTTGGAAACGGATGTTTCTATCTGATTCAAACCTCATTTTAAACGTCACCACTGAATTATTCAGTATTATTTAACATCACGCGGGAACATCATTCCCTCAAAATTGAAGAGACACCTTACTGACGAATGAAGTCTAACACGATGCCAAGGTTCATCAATTTTTCTGATTACCTTTAATCACCTAGCATATCGCCAGTAGTTTATTTTCTAATTTCTGAATAGTAAATTAACTAAATAAAATCTATTAAAAATTAATGTAATTAGTCGAATTCGATTTATCTATTATTTATTATTTTAGGATGGTCATTTTATTCATAGACAAGAAATTTATTTTACTAATAAAAGGAATACATCTATACCGCTCGGACAGTTAAGCCTAATTCAAGATGTCGTTCATAATGTAATCAATAAACTGGGTGCAAGTTTTCTTAATTCAGCAACAGACTTTGCATTATTTCTTAGCAGTAAAAACAGTTCATTTGACAGTAAGTTGACTTAATTTCACATTTAATATTGTAATTTTGTTGCAGCTACTACTAATTTTCAGTTTGTATCAATGCAGTATGATTTAAACTGAACCAAAAGAATTAGCATCATGAATCTATCAAGTTTATTCTAAAATCCATGAATCTCAAGGAATAACAACGGTCTACATAATTGCTTGGTGTATATATCAAAAATGAAACTAAAATCAGCTTACCTTACAATATATGAAAGACATAACTAGACTATTAGACGCGATAAGAATAAGTGTAACTCATAAGCTAATAACATTCATGTCATAAATAGTACACATGCAACGGCAAAAGAACTAAAGCCAAATATTATCTAGAAAATAAACAGTTATAATTCCGCTAAGTGCAATGGTAGATTGGCTATCCTTTTCATAAACGCAAATAAGCTGTCAAAAATCATGACGTATATTCATGTGGACAATTGTCGATACATTTTTGACTGGGAGAATGTTTAAATCTTAGAGTGAATAAATAATGATCAGAAAAACGTGGCATTCGAGCCACCCATTATTCAATGAACATATTAATATGAACCAAACCTATCAACTAATAAAAACAATTTTCATAAGTCAAAGGTTAAATAAATGTGCAAATAATGTCAACCCAACAACAGAAGCATTATGATATATACCGCGACGATCACCCATTATCATTGGTGATAACTGTCTCACTCCCGACAAAGAGTTCCACACTAGGACGAAACAGCTGTCCAGTGCTCTTTGGTTTTCAATGACACCCTCCCAACATCAATCTGTGACATATTCAATCAACTAAGTAACCAATCTCCACAAAAATAACCATCCCTATTAGAACCGCTAGTCAAATTCTTTGTCGTAAGAACAAGTGGTTCGTCACTCATTTTTTAAATATTTTTACCGATAACGCTGTTTTATATAAGATAACTAAAGCTTTACTGTTAAGCTATACAAGTTGAAAAGTGCAACAACACTGAAATCTTGTGCTTTTATTCTGTAACTTAAACATAACTTGTTTACTTCTTACATATACTTAAACTAAAGTTGAAAATTGTGGGAATTAATAATTACTGAATTTATGTAATCGTTGATTACAATTACAAAACGTATATTTTTTTAACTTGATAAAATTTTCAGCAAAAATTATCAAACTACTCAGTTTATCTATAAAATTAGTTTATTTGTTGATTATTTCAATTACTTTCCATACAATCTCTTTAAATAGGTTGTAGTAATGAACCATTAATACCATTACCATTGGATACATATTTATTAGACGCTCCAATATATCATGGTGATTTCTTAATTCATTTTCGAAGAATATGTTGGACTGTCCCATTAGATTTGCAAAATATTCCTCGTGCCTATTTAGACTTTTTATTTGATCAAGTAAGAAATATGTTGAGATTCCTTGAATCATTTGATTTTACATTAAAGCTCATTTTTACCATACAATAATTCATTTTCAAATTGGTTTTCTGTTTTGTTCTTCACTAATATTCATTCTTTGAAAGTATCCAGTCGCATGTTGTTCATTAACAAAAGATTGTCGAAGTTCTAGAGCCTTTTTTGGTATTTATATAAGGAAATTATGTGTAAATATGTGCAATGAAAGAGAGCATTCCATTGAATTCCTTGGTACTGTAAATGCTGAAATTTATGTATTCCAGTTAGAATTGCACCGTTCATAGTGAAGTTAACCATACCTACAATTTTTATCATTAATGTTGTTTGATGCGGTTGATTTCTAGTTTCATTTTTTTTGTGCAACAAAAGGTGCGAAATCCTGTACCTAAAAAGGGCTTTAACTAAACCAAAACAGTTATCTGACTAATGTAAGATCCTTACATTTTTCTATCTTGATAAAATCCGATTTAGATGAAAGCTGCTTTCGATCGAGGGTAGTCACTTGATGATGTCCCGCGTATGATATGAGTCACAAAGATTCTGCATAACATATTTATATCTCTAATTTGATCTAGGCCTAAAATTCGACGTAACTAAGCTTAGGTTAATAAAACTGAGTGACAATCTAATTAATCTGATTATTGATCTGTAATGTTACCTGTAATCACAAGCACGTATAACATATGGTTATCCGATATTAGTGGGTACTGAAGTAAATATACTTTACCTTACTGTAAATATAGTGTTTCATACGTTTGTTCATTGTTAGTGCGGTAACGATTGTCAATCTTATTTTGTTGATTGGTTTAATGTTAGAATACTCTTGTGATTTGCACCATTTGTGAAAAGCACATAATTACATCATTTTCGTGCACTAGTAGACGTCATATAATCTTTATAAATTCTCATTACTCCACACACTAATATTAAACTAACTTTGAACCGTGTGTTTAGAAAGCTTTTTTTCGGAAACGAGGTTTCTCATAACAAAAGTAATGTCATGCACTGATTTGTCTATGAGTAGTAACACATGTTATATCATTTAGTACGAAATTTAGGTTAAATTCTGTCGGTCAATTCTGGCCACTATGCTAAATGACTCTACCTACTACTGAAGACGGTTAGTAATTCACAGGTTAAATTTGTGGTAAAGTATAGACTGAACCACCAGATTGTGGTAGCTTAAAACTTTTCCCCTCTCCAAAAACTTTATTTCTGAATCTAAGCCCAAACTTTCTTTACGAACGAAATCATAGTTATAATTAGGATAAGCATTATTTATTTTTTACGTACCTTTGGTGCAAAATATCAACATGGTATTTCATTGAACTGTAATGTAATTCATCTATCAGGTACATAGATTTATAATAATTTTTAAGTCACACTAGTTTAATGAAGACTCCGATTCTATCTTGCGACCTATAGTTTTCCATTAAAGCATTTCAACCACTACGTCATCATTAAACTGAATACTACGATCAATCGAATCTCGTCTAATTTAAAAGTGCGATGCTCTTATTTTATTCTAGAAAATACAATATATATTTATCTCGATTTCTTAAAATCTTATATATTTGTTTTCTTTGCTAGGTTGTTGATGAATATCTTGCAGGACACTGGTTACCGGATGAATTCACCTATAGTCTGAATGAACTTTATGTAAGGATGATTACATTAATGACTAATTTAAAATTAATTTTTTCAAATACTATTATGCACATTAATGGTATTTTCTTCATTGTAGAATCAATGCCTTCATCTTTCTTGTGTGCTACATCAGTGTCATGAATCATCTGTTTCTATTAGTAGGTGAGTGTAAATAAATAATTTCAACAGTTCGTTCACTTTACTACATTTACACGACTTGTCAGTGAGGATAATTGAGTGGAAATGTAAATTATGATAGAAAGTAAAATTAGTTATATAAAAGTTAACCTTCCATGAATAATTATTCTGGTTATTGAGAGAAACTCCACTGATATACCATTCATTTGAAATTTTGTTTCAACCTGACTTCTATGATGTACGATGAAATTTATAAGTTTGAAAAAAAACGTCTCTATGAAAAAACAACATTTTAAGGAATTATAAAAGATAAACGAGCATTAAATTTTTTTTCACTTTAGACTCTGATTGACTGGAAAAATTTGATTTCTACGACGTCTTCTCAAAAAGACAATTCTTAAATTTTCATCATCATAACGCGTGACTAGTAACATTTATATTATGGTTTGAATGTCGGTATACATTAGTGAAGAATAAGTGATAGGAGATTTAAACTCCTCTTAGGTTAATTGCTGCCCATTTCTCAAAACATTAACGATAAGTAGTCCTTAACCCTTATTTATCAGGCATTAAATATGCAATATTTTATTGTTTCTACAATTCAAATAACTCAATTTAAAAACAAAAAAGTAGGTGAATGAGTATTCTTCATACTCTACATATTAGCATTTTATGTTAATACAAAAAGTTTTTTCTTAATATTCTTTCTTCCAGTACAGTCGCTGCTTCACTTAAACCAAAGAATTTACATACTTCAATAGAAAAGTGGTCATCAGAATTGAATGCAATACTTAAATCCGCTCAATCAAAAGATCCTGAAGATAGTCAGAAAGTTTTTATATGTGAGTAAAGTGTCACAGTTTATTAAAATTCTCGAGTTGATTACTAAGAAAATTGAATTTGGAAATATTATCTTTATATGAATTGGCTTATCAAGGGACCTCATGACAATTAACACTACATAATGAAAGCTGAGAATTTCAACAGCTCGAACTCTTTAGTCGTGAGCAGGAATTCACCAAAATTACCTAAACGGCTAATGAGTTTCTTATGAAGTGAACAGTTTATGAGTGATATTTTGTACAAATATATTGCCAGAATGTGCTTCATGCCCAACCCCCCCCCCCCCAGTTTACGTTAAAGAATACCCATTCACCAAAAGAAGTGAAAACATTTATTGTTCATTACTGATAAATACTAGTATCAATTCATTGATTTAACTAATTGTCAACTTTAGTTATTCACTTGTTTTTTATATTATACTAGCTTCAATCAGAAACTGGCCGCTTTTTGGATCATCTTGTTTCCTTTCTGTGATCGAAAATGGTCCACCTGGAATTCCAACTAATCGTGAGGTCCTAGTTGCTCTTTCTCATTCAGGAATTCACATTCTAGACTCTCCAACTCACAAATGCTATCACATTTTTGCATATGAAGACATTGCAAGTACAAGGGTAAGATAAATACAAGCTTAATTCATCATTGAGTAAACATACTATTTGTTTGATTGGTTATATAAAACATTTGTCTAGTTTCAAAGACATTTTGATTACCAATGGTATTTACTATAGGAAAATCATTAAAACGTAATAAATATTGTTTTATTTTGGGATTTTTAAGCAATGCTTACCCACAAGCCCCAACAGAAACGAACCAAACGTTTTTTAAGGCTCATGGAAAATGGGATGTCATTTGTTTAATCAATTCGAATTAATTAAATTCATTATTATTAATAAATTGTCATATGATTGATTGTTTACTTGACTCTACAGATCATAGAATCTGACTAGTAACTTCACATGACCTACTTTATGCCTACCTTGTCATCATGAACTGTTATCAACTGTGAAATTCTTGTATTAATGATTACATTATTCCTCTACATACGGATATTATTTGAAGACTTTTGAACCTACAGATCCTGCAAAACTGTTAATACATTTTTTCTAAATACGTTGATCTGTATTTCATTTCATGATGACATATATGTCTACCACTTTATTAGTTTCGAGTGGTTCATTAATATTATTGTTAAATACATATATTTGTAAGTAATCTATATTACAAATTTGTTTAAATCGCCGTTGAAGTATATATATATGATGACTTGAATTTTCTTGTTTTAAATACTAAATACTACACTTAGTTAGTCTCTATTAGTATATGTGCATACTGAGTAGTTGATCTCCTCAATATTGCCTTCCATGATATTCTTTAAGCTTTATTAAACCATCACTGATGAAGTTACCTTAGCAAAACAAATGAGACCTTGTCAATGCTTATACTAGTCATTATATCTTGCGTACTATAATAGTTTATGACTTTTTTTCATTTACCTTAAGTATTATTCTCAAAATAATGAAAGTCACATAAAGAAATATTTAATACTTCCATATTCTTTCTCTTCCTTATAGGTCAATTATAAAAATAATAATGATTACAACTGTGTTGGTTCTGTACGTCTAACAACTAGTAATGGTCAACAATTAATCTTGTGTTCGTTGCAAGTGCGTAAAATTAGGTTTTGATACTGATAAGTTGTATTTATATTTCATGGAACTTTATTAACGTCACCTTCCTTACTATTTGACTTAAATTTACACCAAATTTAAGCAGATTAACTTGGTTAAATTGATTTTTACAAGGCTATTTATCATGCTACCAGCAATAAATTGATGATAAAAGTTAATTACTCACGTCGATACTCATCAACGTGATATACAACATCGCAGAGAATTGTTGTTTTTTTTGTATTCAACTCTTGAGTTTTCGGTGTTGAGATCAGATTTTCCACAAACGATCGTTTAAAACTTTACGTCGTAAGTTATCATTGCGAGAGGGAGATCTGATTATGTTTACCGTCATCACACAGTAGCACAAAATCAATGGGATGTTTTTCAAATAAATATCTAAACAAATAATCAATATTCTATCTAAAGGAATTATTATTATAATGCACATTTAATGTACATCCAATGGTATTATTTACAGACAAAAAAGAATCACCACTAAGCTCATTACCAGAAGGTTGTTTCATGACCAGTTTAGAGAACAATCGATTAATAGTAACTATGGGAGATTTCCATGTACGTATACGACACTTTTATAATTAAGGATAGTAAATGTGGCTTAGACAAAATCTTAAATGCCTTTAAAAACTATCACCCTGCAATTAAAGTCTTGTTTGAAGTGGAAAGCTGATAAAAGTTTAAATTGGTCTATTTACAGAAAACTATTTTGGAATGATGAGTTACTGGGCTTCTACAGCTGGGTCGTCACCAATAGAAAGGGAAGTTTAATTACTTCCTTCTCTTTACGAATCTGAAGAATTTTCAGTCCTTACTTCACTAGTGAAGTGTTAAACATTTTAAAGAAAATGGTACTGAAAGTGGATATCGACCTAGGATTATTAAGAAGAACAGGAAGTCCAAAATTCCAAAAATATCAGAAGACTCCATGCCAAAGTATATACCTTATGCGAACATTGATTTCAACGATGACAACGTTACTGGCTTCATAAAGAAAATGATTTCTAATCACTGAAAAAATTGTTTTTCGCAGCGACTATTGGATTACTAATATCTAGCCCTCTGTTGTATAACAACAACCTGAAGCTTAATCTCTCAAATCTTATCACTTCCATATGCGTTTATTAATTCACTTGCTCCTGTGGAGCTCGATACATAGATCATTAGATGAGGATTCTATCCAAAAGTGTCCAAGAATATCAAAAAGCATGGCCCAGGAGTGGTAACGGTGGATCAATAAGAAGCTGAATTACTAAACATCTTGTAAACGCAGGCCACTCTATCGGGACAGATTTTTTGTTTAACGTCATTTGTAAAATCAACAAAAGCCTACTTATGACAGTTGTGTTCTGTCTGCTTTTAATTTCTGGAGACCTGGCCTAGTGCTTACTGAAGTCAGAATTATGTATCCAAAAAAACTTGTTGAATCTCTATGTTTATCTTGGACCTGAACTCAAAAGCATTTCTTCCAACACCATCACTACTTCCCTGTCCCTCCTTATTGACAATTTATTCTGAATTGTCTCATTTTCTTTTTTGAGCACATTTCATCTCATTTATGTAAACATATTTCTTCTTAACATAATGCGCAAATATTTTGCAGGTTTTATGACTTATCAAACTTCTGTGATATTTTGGTGAATACTCAACTACATCTTTGATTCATGTGAATAACAAATATTATTGATTACTGCTATGAATAGTATATGTAATTGCGTCTGTACAGAGTTGGAAGTAAATTCGCCGAAAATGGCACTCTTTTCTGAAACATATTCAAGTATTTTTGTTTAAAAATATAACCTTGCACAATATACTTTTTATTGATTTTCAAATTAAAACATAGAATATCTAACTAGAACACCATAGTCATTGTACGATTCACTTGATGTCGCACTAAGTCCACTGAAATAACGCACCCAAAATCGATATAACTGAAAAACTGTCTTAATTTTTCCGAATACTTACATACATAAATAATAAAGTATGGTTCTTCAATAAATAATTATTTATATAACTAGTCACATTCAAGGCGATTAAGCAACACTAAAAATCAATGTAGTATGCGCTTCGTACACACAATCGTAAAAATGACAAGACCAAGTTAGCTAACCAGACTAACAATGATCCGATCATTATTTAGCAACAACTAGAAATTTTAGTTAGAATTAACAATTGAAATAAGCAGAAACAAATTATACAATCCATATTCAGTTACTTATGAGTAGTATGAATGTTTTGAAGAAGTCCAACAGTCGTTATTACAATCTTCATAAATGCTTTTAATTCATTAACTTTCATTCCACATTACCAGTGTCTACCATTTAGCAGATTGTTGGAAACCTTTAAAAATTCTATTCAAAAGCAAAAGCCTTTACTGTGATAATAATATAAGTGACATTAAAATCTAAATGTTACTATACCACAAGTTATTTACAGTTGAAAATGTTAACTAATAAAATAAAACCTATTCAAAAGAAAATAAGTTCTCGAAATCTATTGCTTCAATGTTGAGTTTAATGAAAATTTTATAATATTAAGAACTTTTTTCTGTCTCATCACTTTATTCTAATTGGTAAGTTTTATTATAATTTATCACAAATATGTATCAACAAATGAACAGTTTAATATGCCAATTTTTTCGTATTTCTACAATGTTTTTCTAAATTCCAGGCCAGGATGTTTGTCTTCATTTTAGGTAGATATCAATATATATTATCAGCAAATCTTTTAGCATCTGCTTGAGATAGACTGAAAACAAGATATTCTATTAATAGTATACAATCATTAGTTTATAATTGATGTAATATAAATTTATATTTCTTCAATATATTGACTGTAACTTAAGATAAAAGCAAGAATCTATGTAAAATCTATGATAAAACTATGTTTTATTACAGAAAGATATGCTCATGTAATTCATAATTCATTCTAATATTTATGTAACTTGTAAACAACAATGTGGAAATTCAATTATTTTTTCAATACAAAAGAAAAAAAGTTATTATAATCAGTTACCAACAAGTTTTATCATTAAATATATTTCTAATGAGTAAATGTTTAGTAACCGTTGTCTTATATTGCGCCTAACTTAAAAATCGGTTTCATAAAGTAAATACATATTACGAGTATTAAAATTTTGAGCTAAATTAGTTTCTTCTCTACTTCTTCGAATCTTTGGAAGCAAACGTTTTTTTCTCAAACTTACTTTGTTAAATGATGAGTAGTTGGTCTCCTTACTCAAGGGAGTTCCAGGCATTCCACCGCCAACAGAACATGTTGTTGGATTCATAAATATTCTGCTTTATTTCTAATATAAGAGGTTAATTATTATGTTGCAACCAAATTGTTTTCAATAGATCCTGTAGATATGATTATTCGCTGTCACATTATGGAACATCGCGATTGTTTGCAGGACTCAAAGCGAACTAGACGACAATTTAACATTAAGTGTTCAACGTAAATAAATGCGCTGAGGGATGTTACACAACTTTCTAAAATTGAATATATTTTAATAAGGTTTATTTTTATTAAGGAAGAGGTAAAGCCTAACAGCACAAATCAGTTATTGAAAAGTGTTGTGAATAACATTTGTCACTCATACGCATTTTCATATTGGACTTTATGATGTCTAGAGAGGAGAATCTAGTGGCAAGTCGGTGGTGTCTGGTAAGTTGAAATCAACATTACAAGTAGTTGGTCGATAAGGAGAGTTTTGATTTATATTGAATGATAGAATTTAGCGACTCTAACTGTAAGTATAAAGTCTTTAAAATAAGGGAGCGGCTTGATGATCCTTTTCTTACTGCCAACGCAACATATGAACCTTAAAAGCATACTAATCATGCACAGAGATACATCACAAATTAAATCAGTCGTTCCTAGGCAACTAACAATCCTTGTTTAATATTTGTATCTCGACTACTTTGAAAAAGTTGTGATGGTCGAAAAGCATTATACTATTACACGGAAATTTATTCGCAAACATTAAATCACAAAGTAAATACAGATATCAATAGTTATATATTAATCCATATAGGTCGATAATGAGTTTATAATAGTATTGGTTTACTGGGAAGGCTGAAGCTTGTATTTTGACATTGCATCCAAATATCTGCCACTACGATTCAGTATGTTAATTGATGCAGTCTCATAGTAAGTGAGAATATTCCGAAAGACATACTAAAATACAAGGTTTCGTGAACTACAAAAAATGAAGTGTATGGTGGTTTTTTGATGGAATTAGACAATATATTTTGACTCGTGATGTTGATGTCCAGACGATGGAAAGACTAAACACATTATGACCAGGTTGCGGAATTCAGTTGCCATCAATTAACTAAATTATTCTATTAATAGAATTGTAATATTAAAAAGCTTGACACCTCACAATTATAATAGAATTTAGAGTCTCGAGTTAGTATCTTAAATGCACTAACTAACAGATGAATATATTCAGAACGTACATCGTCAAGAACGAAGTACAGTGAAGTGTATTATTTCGATATATATGAACAAAAATAGTTAATACATGTACCAACAAGTATACTGATTAAATAGGTACATACATTATTGTTAATGATCTACTGATAAACTTTGGTTTATCTAAGTCACGTCCACAATGGTCTCCCTCCCAGTATGCTTAAAGAGACATGAAAGTGCAATAGACGTATATAGCAGTATTAACAATATCGGACATTAAAGAATGTGAGGTGAGCGTGTTAAATTATGTGAAACGTTAAATACAATCGTTAATACCTATGTACAAAATGTGTTGTCAAGTATATTGGATACTACTAAGCCGAAAAGGCATATAACAAGAAGTTAGAAATATATATTCATATGTAGAGAAAAATGCATAGAAAGGGAAAAATACAATAATAATAGGAATATCAGTAATGATACCATACAAACTGTTATCTGTGAATATGAATAAACATGCTTATGACTTAGAACACCAGGATGATATTCATAAAAAATAGATGGAAAATGAACGCACAATCGAATTTAAAAAATGTATGTATGTAAGATAAGTCATGTGGTGTGCGAATAGCAGTTGTCAACATGACAATCTGACAAATATAAGCAAGTAAAGGTCAGTATGAGCAGGTGAAGTCTGTAACATATGTGTGTGACATAACATGTACACACCTGTAAGTTTGACAGGATTAAAACTATAAGGAACAGTTGGTCATAGGACATACATGATCGGTATTGACTGATAAATTGATTACCCATTTATTAGACGTCGCTGGCATAGTAGACACTTTAGAGTCCATAGACGTATCTCATAGCTTGTTCAAATCCAAACACACCGTTCCGAATGAGTTTATTCTTTGCCCAAATGCTCAGAGGTGACAAAGAAAGGTGATGCTGGAAAATGTCTGTCAAAAAGTTGAATACTGGTACCACCGAAATTTATTTGATTAAATCAAGTTCCATTGTTAGCAGTCATCTGTTCTGGAACGATTGGACGAACGTTATTGTTAGAGTCAATATTATTCCGAAGTACATTCTCTAATTATTTTGTATATTTATTGTATTATTCTAGACTATTGTTATTGTTATTATTACATACATTGCATATTTGAGTCTTCCTACTACAAGAAGTTGAGGTAATTAATAGTCTTCCTATGACTTGTTGTTATTCTATTGGGTTCTGGAGATAATAGCCGAAATAGACACTCGATTAAACACAAGAGCTTGGTCTGTAAGAGAATCGCATTAGTATCGTGAACCCCAGTAACCACTTAATCGTAGCCAGTCAGGGAGCTGATTAAGCAATGCCACTTCTGCATGATCGATCAAAGGGGAGTTTTAAGAAATCAAATACGTTGCATGTGGTCGTGGAGACTGATAAATATATAGGAACATCCTTGAAGACTAACGTTTAATTTAGCATGCATTTTTTAAAAGTGTGGACCACCTTTTGTAGGTCTCTTAACGTGATAATACTGACATCAGAACGTGTTGTGCTGATTTTGTGTATGATTTACTTAAATGCAAGTTATGCCTTTTATGGAAGACTAATAGTCTTTCAA
>JALJAT010000101.1:0-5000 GCA_034768735.1 Schistosoma mekongi | reverse complement strand
TTTCTTCTTTTTTTCCCCTTTCTTTTTTTCCTATCCTTGCTCTTGTTCTCTTTCTTTTCCCCCCCCCCCCCCCCCCTTCTCCTTTCCCTCCTCCCCTGTCCCCCCCCCCCTATTCCTCCTCTTCCTTTCCTCCTCCCCCCCCCCTTTTTTTTTCTTTCTTCTTCTCTTCCCCCTCCCCCCCCCTTTTTTCTCCCCCTATTTCCCCCCCCCCCTTTATTCTCCCCTCTTTCCCCCACCCCCCCCCCCCCCCCCCCCCCCCCCCCCCTCGACGCCCCCCCCCCCCCCCTCCCCCCCCCCCCCCCCCCCCCCCCCCCCCTCTCCCCCTCCCCCCCCCCGCCCCCCCTCCCCCCCCCTTCCCCCTTCCCCCCCCTTTCCCCCCCCCCCTTTTCCTCCCCCCCTCCCCCTCTCCCCCCCCCCCCTCTCTCACTATCTCTCCCCCTCCCCCCCCCCCCCCCCCTCCCCTTCCCTTCCCCCCCCCCTCCTCCCCCCCCCCCTTATCCCCCTCCTTTTTCATCTCCCCCTCCTCCTCTTTTCCTCTCCTTCATTCTCTTTCCCCCCTTCTCCCTCCTCCTCCTTTCTTTTCCCCCCCCCCCCTCCTCCCCCCCCCCCTCCTCCCCCCCCCCTCCCTCCCCCCCCTCCCTCCCCCCCCCCTCCTCCCCCCCCCCTCCCCCCTCCCCCCTCCCCCCCTCCCCTCCCCCCCTCCCCCCCCCCCTTCCCCCCCCCCCTTCCCCCCCCCCCCTCCTCCCCCCCCCCTCCTCCCCCCCCCCCTCCTCCCCCCCCCCCCTCCTCCCCCCCCCCCTCCCCTCCCCCCCCCCCCCTCCTCCCCCCCCCCCCCTCTCCCCCCCCCCCTTTTTTTTTTTTCCCCCCCCCCCCTCCCCCCCCCCCCCTTCCCTTCTACCCTCTTCCCTCTCCCCCCCTCCTCCCTACCCTCCCTCCCTTCCTCTCTTCTTCCTCCCCCCTCCCCTCCCCCCTCCCCCTCCCATCCCTCCTCCCCCTTTTCCCTCCCACCCCCTCTTCCTCCCTCCTACCCTTCCCTCCCCTCTCTCCCCTCCCCCTCTCCCCTCCTGTCTTCTCTCCCCTCCTCTTCCCCCCTCCCTTCCCCCCTCTCCCTCTCCCTCCCCCCCCTTTTTTTTTTTTCTCTTTTTTTTTTTTCCCCCCCCCCCTCCCCCCCCCCTCCTCCCCCCCCCCCCCTCTCCCCCCCCCCCTTCCCCCCCCCCCCCTCCTCCCCCCCCCCCCTTCCCCCCCCCCCTCCTCCCCCCCCCCTCCCCCCTCCCCCCCCCCCTCTCCCCCCCCCCCTCCTCCCCCCCCCCCTTTTTTTTTTTTCCCCCCCCCCCCCCTCCTCCCCCCCCCCCCTTCCCCCCCCCCCTCCCTCCCCCCCCTCCCTCCCTTCCCCCCCCCCCCTTTCCCCCCCCCCCCTCCTCCCCCCCCCCCCTCCTCCCCCCCCCCCCTCTCCCCCCCCCCCCTTTTTTTTTTTTCCCCCCCCCCCCTCCTCCTCCCCCTCCCTCCTCCTCTCCCTCTCCCTGCGCCTCCTCCACCCGCTTCCCCTTTCCCTCTCCCCCCCCCTCTCCCCCCCTCCCCCTCCTCCCCCCCCCCCTTCCCCCCCCCCCCCTCCCCCCCCCCCTTCCCCCCCCCCCCTCTCCCCCCCCCCCCTCTCCCCCCCCCCCTTCCCCCCCCCCCCCCCTCCTACCCCTCTCCCCCCTCTCTCCTCACTCCTCCCCCCTCTCCCCCCCCCCCCTTCCTCTCTTTTCCCCGCCTCCCCTTTCCTTTCCTCTTTTTCTTTTTTTTTTTTTTTTTTTCTTTTTTTTTTTTTCCTTTTTTTTTTTTCCCCCCCCCCCTCCCTCCCCCCCCCCCCTCCTCCCCCCCCCCCTCCTCCCCCCCCCCCCTCCCTCCCCCCCCTCCCCTCCCCCCTCCCACCTCCTCCACCCCCTTCCCCCTCCTCCTCACCTCCCCCCCCCCCCCCCCCTCCCCCCATCCCTCCACCCACCCTTCCTCCCTCCCACCCCCCCCCCCTCCCCCCCCTCCCCCATCCTCCCTCCCCCCCCCCTCCCCTCCCCCCCCCTCCCCCCCCCCCCCCCTCCCCCCCCCCCCCCCTCTCCCCCCCCCCCCCCCCCCCCCCCCCCCCTCCTCCCCCCCCCCCCCCCCCCCCCCCCCCCCACACACCCATCCCACGCCACAACCCACACTTCCACCGCTCCAGCTTCCACCTCACCCCCTCACCCCGCGCCCCCCACTAAACCCCCCCCCCCCCCCCCCCCCCCCCCCCCCCCCCCCCCCCCCCCCCCCCCCCCCCCCCCCCCCCCCCCCCCCCCCCCCCCCCCCCCCCCCCCCCCCCCCCCCCCCCCCCCCCCCCCCCCCCCCCCCCCCCCCCCCCCCCCCCCCCCCCCCCCCCCCCCCCCCCCCCCCCCCCCCCCCCCCCCCCCCCCCCCCCCCCCCCCCCCCCCCCCCCCCCCCCCCCCCCCCCCCCCCCCCCCCCCCCCCCCCCCCCCCCCCCCCCCCCCCCCCCCCCCCCCCCCCCCCCCCCCCCCCCCCCCCCCCCCCCCCCCCCCCCCCCCCCCCCCCCCCCCCCCCCCCCCCCCCCCCCCCCCCCCCCCCCCCCCCCCCCCCCCCCCCCCCCCCCCCCCCCCCCCCCCCCCCCCCCCCCCCCCCCCCCCCCCCCCCCCCCCCCCCCCCCCCCCCCCCCCCCCCCCCCCCCCCCCCCCCCCCCCCCCCCCCCCCCCCCCCCCCCCCCCCCCCCTCCCTCCCCCCCTCTTCCCCTTTTCCTCCTCCCCCCCCCCCCCCCCCCCCCCCCCCCTCCCTCCTTCCCTCTCCCCTCCTCCCCCTTCCCCCCCTCCTTTTTTCTTCCCTCCTCCTTTCCCCTCGTTCCCCTCCCCTCTCCCCCCTTCCCCCCCCCCCCTCTCCCCCCCCCCCCTTCCCCCCCCCCCTTCCCCCCCCCCCCCTCCCTCTTCCCTTCCTTTTCTTCCCCCCTCCCCCCTCCCTTCCCCCCCCCTCCCCCTGTTTCCCCTCCCCTCCCCTCTTCCCCCCCTCCCCCCCCCCCCCCTTCTTTCTTCCCTTCTCCCCCCCCCTCCCTCCCCCCCCCCTCCCTCCCCCCCCCCCCCTCCCCCCCCCTCCCCCCCCCCTCCCTCCCCCCCCCCCTCCCCCCTCCCCCCCCCCCCTTCCCCCCCCCCCCCTCTCCCCCCCCCCCCCTTCCCCCCCCCCCCTCCCTCCCCCCCCCTCCCTCCCCCCCCCCCCTACCCTCCCCCCCCCCCTCCCTCCCCCCCACCCCCCCACCTTCTCCCCCCCTCTCCCCCCTCCCCCCCCCCCCTCCCTCCCCCCCCCCCCTCTCCCCCCCCCCCCTCTCCCCCCCCCCCCTCTCCCCCCCCCCCCCTCTCCCCCCCCCCCCCTTCCCCCCCCCCCCTTCCCCCCCCCCCCCCTCCCTCCCCCCCCCCCCTCCCTCCCCCCCCCCTCCCTCCCCCCCCCCCCTCTCCCCCCCCCCCCTCCCTCCCCCCCCCCTCCCCCCCCCCCCTTCCCCCCCCCCCTCCCCCCTCCCCCCTCCCCCCCCCTCCCTCCCCCCCCCCTCCCTCCCCCCCCCCCCTCTCCCCCCCCCCCCTCCTCCCACCCTCCCTCTTTCCTCCCCTTCCCCCTTCCCCCTCCCCTCCCCCCCCCCCCCCCCCCTCCTCCTCCCCCCCCCCCCCCCCCCCTCCTCTTCCCTCTCCCTCTCCCCTTCCCCCCCCCCCCTCCCCCTCCCCTCCCTCCCTCCCCCTCTTTCCCCTCTTCTTTTTTCTACCTTCCTTCCCCCCCCCCCCTCCCCCCTCTCCCCCCCCCCTCCCTCCCCCCCCCCTCCCTCCCCCCCCCCTCCCCCCTCCCCCCCCCCCCTCCCCCCCCCCCCCCCCCTCCCTCCCCCCCCCCCCTCCCTCCCCCCCCCCCCTCTCCCCCCCCCCCCTCTGCCCCCCCCCCCCCCCACCCTCCCTCCCCCCCCCCCCCCCCCCCCCCCCCCCCTTTTTTTTTTTCCCCACCCCGCCCCCCCCCCCCCCCCCCACCCTCCCCCCTCCCCCCCCCTCCCCCCCCCCTCCCCCCCCCTCCCTCCCCCCCCCTCCCTCCCCCCCCCCCCTTTTTTTTTTTTCCCCCCCCCCCTCCCCCCCCCCCCCCCCCCCCTCCCCCCTCCCCCCCCCCCCTTCCCCCCCCCCCTTCCCCCCCCCCCTCTCCCCCCCCCCCCCCTCCCCCCCCCCTCCCCCCCCCCTCCCTCCCCCCCCCCCCTCTCCCCCCCCCCCCTTCCCCCCCCCCCCTCCCTCCCCCCCCCCCCTCTCCCCCCCCCCCCCCCTCTCCCCCCCCCCCCTTCCCCCCCCCCCCACCCCCCCTCCCCTCCACGCTCCCCCGTCACTGACCCCCCACACTCCCCCTCTCATCTCCTACCCCTTTCCCCCCTCCCTCCCCCCCCCCTCCCCCCCCCCCCTCTCCCCCCCCCCCCTCTCCCTCCCCACCCCCCACCCACCCCCCCCAACCCCCCCACCCAACCCCCCACACCCCGCCCCCCCCCCCCCCCCCCCCCTCACTCCCCCCTACCATCCCCCCTTCCCCCTCCCCCACCCCTACCCCCCCCCCCCCCCCCCCCCCCCCCACATCTGCCCCCCCTCCCCCAACACCCCCCCCCCACACACCCCACCGCTCCTACACCCAACAACCCCCCACCCGTCCCACCCCCCCCCTCCTGCCCCCCCCCCGTACGCACACCCACCCCCACCCCCCCCCCCCCCTCCCTCCCCCCCCCCCCTTCCCCCCCCCCCCTCCCCCCTCCCCCCCCCCTCCCCCCCCCCCTCCCTCCCCCCCCCCCCTCCCCCCCCCCTCCCCCCCCCCTCCCCCCTCCCCCCCCCTCCCCCCCCCCCCTCTCCCCCCCCCCCCCCTCCCTCCCCCCCCCCTCCCTCCCCCCCCCCCCCTCTCCCCCCCCCCCCCCCCCCCCCCCTACTCTCTCCCCTCTCCACCCCTCCACCCCCACCTACCCCCCCCTCCCCCCCCCTTTTCCCCAC
>JALJAT010000100.1:34101-50000 GCA_034768735.1 Schistosoma mekongi | reverse complement strand
CTATATCATCTGCATATTCTAAGTCAGCTAGTTTATCTCCTGGAAGGAGGTCAACCCTGCCGAAGTCAGACGATGAAAATGTCAACTCTAAAAGTATATCAATGATAAAATTAAATAAAAATGGGGAAAGCGGACAACCTTGACGAACACCACTTGAGGTAATCAGTTCCGACGACAATCCGCCATAAGCTCTCACTCGACATGTGGTGTTCAAGCAGAGAGCTTGTATAAGGTTAATGTACTTCTGTGGTACGCCTTTCAATGACAGACATTACCACATAACCTTACGATCGATAGAGTCAAATGCCGCCTTAAGGTCAAGGAATACAACTATTGTTGGGCGTCTAAAAGTGTGTCTATGTTGCAGAACCTGGCGAAGTGTGAATATTTGGTCTATACAACCACGTCCAGGTCTAAAACCACCTTGGTTTTCTCGAGTTTGCTCTTCACGAGCTTTCATTAGTCGAAGTATTATTGAAGCTAATATCTTAGACACTATATTCGTTAAGCTGATTCCTCGGTAATTTTCACAAGAGGACTTTTGTCCTTTCTTATAGATTGGGACGATTAATGTTTGAGACCAGTCAGATGGGATTGCGCCCAATTCCCAGGTTTTAAACAGGATCCCGGTTAATCTCGCTGCTAAAACTGGACCATCATCCTTAAATATCTCGGGGGTTAACCCATCAGGTCCTGCTGCTCTCCCTCGCTTTAGGTTACCTATAGCCTTCTCAACCTCACTAAGACTTGGGGGACTGATATTAATTTGCCATTCAGATTGCTTAGGAATGGTGTGTAACTGGGATGATGCCGAGGGCTAATTAAACTGTTCCCTAAAGTGTTCTGCCCATCGATCCAACCTTCTGGATCGACAGTGAATGATGCTCCTATCTTTTTCTGAGATAGCTTCACTTACAGTGGGATTTCTGATACCCGTTTCCTTGATAAGTCTGAACAGTTGCCTACTGTTACCTATTGCCGTCCATCTCTTTAGCTTTCGCCACCCACCACTGCTCACGATCATTGCGTAAGCTTTTGACCGGTTTGTGTTTAATTTGCCTTCGCTCCTCATCGTATTCAGAACTAGACGGGATGTGTCAAACCCCCTTTTATGTGTAGTGTTCTTTTTTCTATTTGCCTGTTCATAGGTTCTCGTTGGTAATCTCCATGGCACTATTAAGGGATATTCATCTTGTATAATTCATCTACTAATCATAGGTTTTTATATTGTAACAGGGCTAGTAGAGTAGTATAACTCGTTTGTATAAACATATGATTTCTGTTGTAATTTTAATCCGATAAAATACTTCCATTTTATTTTTTTAGATCTATTCCTTGTAAATTTCATCTACAAGGCTTTTGCTATAACGGAGTTAAATGTATATTTTCACACAGTATAAATGGTAATTAATTTTGTGGAAAATTTGCTTTTTATCCCCCTTTTATGTGTAGTGTTCTTTTTTCTATTTGCCTGTTCATAGGTTCTCGTTGGTAATCTCCATGGCACTATTAAGGGATATTCATCTTGTATAATTCATCTACTAATCATAGGTTTTTATATTGTAACAGGGCTAGTAGAGTAGTATAACTCGTTTGTATAAACATATGATTTCTGTTGTAATTTTAATCCGATAAAATACTTCCATTTTATTTTTTTAGATCTATTCCTTGTAAATTTCATCTACAAGGCTTTTGCTATAACGGAGTTAAATGTATATTTTCACACAGTATAAATGGTAATTAATTTTGTGGAAAATTTGCTTTTTATCCCCCTTTTATGTGTAGTGTTCTTTTTTCTATTTGCCTGTTCATAGGTTCTCGTTGGTAATCTCCATGGCACTATTAAGGGATATTCATCTTGTATAATTCATCTACTAATCATAGGTTTTTATATTGTAACAGGGCTAGTAGAGTAGTATAACTCGTTTGTATAAACATATGATTTCTGTTGTAATTTTAATCCGATAAAATACTTCCATTTTATTTTTTTAGATCTATTCCTTGTAAATTTCATCTACAAGGCTTTTGCTATAACGGAGTTAAATGTATATTTTCACACAGTATAAATGGTAATTAATTTTGTGGAAAATTTGCTTTTTATCCCCCTTTTATGTGTAGTGTTCTTTTTTCTATTTGCCTGTTCATAGGTTCTCGTTGGTAATCTCCATGGCACTATTAAGGGATATTCATCTTGTATAATTCATCTACTAATCATAGGTTTTTATATTGTAACAGGGCTAGTAGAGTAGTATAACTCGTTTGTATAAACATATGATTTCTGTTGTAATTTTAATCCGATAAAATACTTCCATTTTATTTTTTTAGATCTATTCCTTGTAAATTTCATCTACAAGGCTTTTGCTATAACGGAGTTAAATGTATATTTTCACACAGTATAAATGGTAATTAATTTTGTGGAAAATTTGCTTTTTATCCCCCTTTTATTACGTTATTTTTTTTGTTTCTAATGGGCTTTTTCTACTTAATCCATATACTGTTTATTATTCCTTTATTTGAACAAAATTTTGATACATGTATGCACCAAAATGTATGCGCTGCACAACTCAGAAAAAATATTGTGGAAAAATAACGTGGGTCGGAAGAAACACGCTTTTTATCAAGAAAGATAAAATTTTATAAAAACATGATCACATTTCAGTCAAAAATACGATTCAAAATAACTAGATTCGGCTAAGAACCCCCTCCCTCCCACTTTGTGAACACATAAGAAAACCACATCAGGATGGCCACGGTCTTTTATTAAGGCCACTGAGGTGAATCATTTTTAGAGACCCAACCAGAGAGTCTTGATGAAACGACAAGGCCAGTCTTGTAGAGCTTTCATTTATACCACGGTACTGTGTCATAATCTGACCAACTAAGTTCCCATCTAGTTGCAGTGTCGATAAATAATTCATGATGACCTTTGGCTTTACTAAGCCACTGAATCCGATGTTTCGAAATACTGACATCAATTGAATCGTTATCATAGTGCTTGATCACATATTGTCGAACATCAGCATTACTATCATAGTGTTGCCTCCGGATATCAAAAATTCTTCGGAAATAAAAGTGACTAAGCACAGGGAGTTCCTGAATATTCTTAGCCTGGTGAGGCTAGGTTTCGCAAAAACATAGGGCAGAAATGCTCTCACTTAAGCGTTTGTAGACCCAAGCTATAAGAACTAGACCCATCTCGACAGCGCCAAAGGTGATCCAGATTAGCATAAGCCAACGTGACTTTCATTGTGTAGATTAGTCACCTATCTCACCACCACCAGCACTCGCATACCTACTTTAATACAAGGACTTCTAGTATACACCTAACAGTTCACTACGAAGAGTAAGAATAGGAAAAGAATCTTACCAGTCTTGTCAAAGTAATTTGCATTTAGAGGGTAAAATGTAATTACTATACTTACGTGCATTAATTGGAAAGCGATTAATTGCACCTTGGATGGTATGCGTATCATCGCACAGTAAGACGATATCGTTTGCTATTCCGTGTGATGTGTGACAGAGGCAAGATGTCTATGTCTATTAAAATGAGTTAATGTTTAGGTATTAGCTTTGTTTTGAAGAAGAATTTTAAATTAATGTTTTACTAATTGAGGTCAAAGACTTATTTGCAGAAGCACAGATATATCTTTTGAACCTTGAGTTTGATGTTACTTTTCCTTTTAGCAATTAAATGCGACTAGGCTTCAAATAAGCTTCAGTATTCTTATGATTATTGTTTTGTCATTAGACAATTGTTCATGTCTTTGATACTTTACTAATTATTTTGAATATTAATTATAATCCGGAATAATATCGAACTTTTCATTTTTTAAGCCAATTTATCTCATGACTATTGTGGAAAGTCAAAGGGATTTGCTGACTCAAAATATGTAAACAGTCAGACAAAACGTTATACCAGATGTTCGACTCACACTGATACTAATATTGCCAATAAATATATTAGTGAAACATCACCTAGTTCATCATATTTTTCGTTTCGTCAGACTGAAGAAGCAATGAAAATGAAGACACCACGATATCAAGAATGGGGTTATGAAACTTCAGACGTTTATAGTTCTTATGATCAGTTGAATAAAGAGGAGTTATCCACATATCGTTCGTCCGGAAATTTTATTCCTGGTACTATTCCATTATCTTCACCACCAGTAGATTTATGTACATCTTAAAAATAAAGAGCTTAACTCATATAACGTGTTTTACCTGAAGCGGCTAAGTAATACGTGTTTTATGTAGTTTGACCTAGCCTAGTCTTCCTTATTTTAAAATGTAATCTAAGATTTCTTTTCAATAAAGTCTTCGTATCAATATATTTTTAGAATCTAGTCTGTGATTAAAATATCAAGGTAAACTTCGACTTAACATCCATTTATTGAACATAACCTATTCAGACACAAACGTAAATGGCTAAATAAACCTGGCATGGTTGTATACTAATTAGTGCTGCCAACCTCCACGTTTCATGTGGGCTTTTGTATTAATGAATGAACTAACATGGTTTAGGAGAAATTACTGGTCGTTCGATAAGGTAGTTCATAGTCTGTATGATTCATCCCCACTGATGTCTCAGGATATGGTAGGGCTATGAGTGTAGTAATAAAAGTCTGGCAGTTGATTTAGATGACCGATTGTCAAACGAACACACTGTTGTAGAACCTCATGAAAAAGCTTTAGTTGGTATTTCCGTAGCTCATCATCTCAGTAGAAGAAATGATCTGTTGGGGGGGGGGGAATGTCTTGAAAACCGGAGGAATTTATAGGTAAACAGTCTTAGACTTAACTAAGTATAATTTCAAGCTTTCTTTAGAATTTTGGAGGTTGTTTCTACGCCATTGCTACTAGCCAATACAACAAATGTTAGACATTTTTTTGCTAGTGCAATAGGAAAACGAAGTTTATCAGAGAATTGTATTATCAAGATTTATTAAATGGACAAATTATTTTAAATATGTTTGACTATTTTTGGTCAACTTGGTATGCTGTGTTCAAACTACCTGACTAATCATTAGTCTTCAGATCACTATTGCATACATTCGAAATAAATCTCAATTTGGCTTTGTGTTAAGTAGATTGCTTATTCATTATATGGTAAAGAAATGCAACGTTGGCTAATTTTTCTCCTAAAGATACATTTATTTACTAAGCACTTTTCAGAATCTATTTATTTCCTATGAAATGATAGCTAGTTAATTACGTTGGATATCGTATTCAAATTATAGTAATTCTGTACTTAAAATGCAATTTTAGTCAAATACAAATAAAAGTGATTTTTTTGTCGATGATGCAATGTTTATCCTCAAATGATAAAATAAGCCTTAAAGTGATCTAGAGTTGACATATTGGCGTTGTGTAAAGTCGATTGTTGTTTAAATTTTACAAACACAGTTGTCGTGTCCATTATAGTCTGTTGTTTTTCAGTACAAACCTCTAAACTAGGTGATTATTTGTGTGTTTGTGAGTGTTCGCAAACTGAATTAAATTGATAGGATGATATTTGTGATATCCTTCAATCGTGACTACAGCGAATATGAATAACGGGCTTAGTGCAATGTAATTACTCATTCTGAAATTTAAATGTTTGCATTTGTTTTGATAGGATTTTGTGCGGTATAACAACAACATTAACATTTCAGAATTTGAACTATTTTCCGAAATGTATTTTCCCAACAATTTTACAAGACAGTATATAACACCGTGTATTAAAAACCCGATAGTCTAGCGTTATTCATACATATCGAATGACACAAATTTTCGTAAAGATCTTATCACCAGCTCTGGATTCATATATTTTTGTTTTGTTAACTAGTTTGCAATGTGTATATTTGCATACTGGCCTCTAGCTACAATGAGTGATACCACTCGACCGCTCATACTGAAGTGGGCTGATTGGGGTTCGATCCCTTGATTTTATGGCTGAAAATCGGACTCACTGTCTACTTAGCTACAGCTTTGCTACATATGCTTACTACATTCCAAGTTACAACTCACTCAAAACATTACTTTTCTTGGAAATCGTCTATTCGTATGCTTTTTTTAATACAATTTATCAAAATGAAATGTTACATAAACGGGAATAGAAGTCATGTGTATTATTTAAGCATCAGAAAATTATGTAATATATATTTGTTTAAATATATTCAAATAAGCAAAAGGTGACTATCTATTTAACATCACATAACAGCGCAACACCTCTTAGAATCCAGTGGTCTGCATCAACTGCACTACGTAACATTAGAGGGAATATATAATTCAAATCTGTGCGTTTAGGCTTTTTATATACTGGACATGAATAAAATATGCCAGGTTTACTTTTCTCACCAATTGATTGAGAGAATGCCGATACATGTACAACCGGAAGTGGAGTATACAGTAACTTTGGTGGTGGTTCGATTAATCTTGCTTGCTTACGATCCCAACCAGCTCCATCTAAACTTAAACCATGAATATAAACACCTTCAGTTGGACCTTTAGTTAGTTCTTCACGCATTAATTTTGTTACATCATTTGTTAAAGCTACATCGTCTAGAGCATATTTATTTGCTCTGGCTACTTCTTGTCTCATAGCAGTTAGGAAGCCCTGAAAGTAAACAGAAGTTGTACTTAGTTACTTTGTTTTTAAACGAGTATGGTTTTAAAGTTAGTTGATCTCGGGTCAAAAAGTGCTAGGAAGTCCTAGTGTGTGAATCGAGACAACGTTTCAGTCATTGAAAACCAGGAATCATTGGACAACAGTTTTATCGTAATACTAAGACTTCTTAACAGCCAGGTGTTTTGCAGTTACCAGTTGATGGAGTTGTATGGTGGTTGAGTGGTGTCTCAAATTCACTAAACTTAGAAGTGTAAACAGTTGGATGCCAGCTTAGTGGTTTGATGCTTAAATGCTTACCATGGAGACTGAAGGGCTTGGGTTTACTTCTAGACAATGTCGCGGATGCACGCTACCGAGGACTTCCGTACTGGGACGAAGTAGTTATTCAGCACCATGTTTCTAGTGATTGTTTAGCTGTAGTCAACTCATGAAGTATGTTGCGAAATTCACTAATTTCCGCAAACCCGATATACTAACTTCCTAATCTTCTAAGCCTAATATTTCCTAGACTGACACGGTAATGACGATAAGACTACAAAAGAGCACTACATAATTGATTTTTTAAATTGAAAAATAGTGGCATAAAGTACACAAGTGCAGATTCTGCAGGAATTTGTGATATCGGAAATGAGTATTACAGGTGAAGCATCCTGGTGATGGGTTGAAACTGGTAAAACTGAAGATGGACAATAGATATTCGTTTAGTAGCTTTTGGTCAAACCTACGATTAGTGATATTCTTATTATACCCGACGCTCTGATGATTTAATCTAAACGAAGACAAGTAAGTTACTTTAATGGAAGTGTTACTAATCGAATAACGCTAGTTATAAGTCATGTATGGTAACGTCCTAGGAAAAGTGATAGTTGGAAATCACTACAATGTGCCCAATAGCTAGCTGTCTTGTATTTAGTGGTAGTTAGTTAAGAATAGTCTACACAAGATTTTGTAGACCTAAATATTGTTCCTCTGGCCACAGATATAACTCTGGCTTTTTATTTGATTTCAAACTTTGCTGGATCATATACTCTGAAAATGTCTTAAAATAGCTATCTACATAACATTCTTCACTTCTTAATACCCGTTAGAATTATCAGTTTTATCTATAAAAATTAGTAGGTTAATCACATGGATCTAACATATTTGCTGTTTGATGACTGGCACGAAAATGTTCCTTAAAATCAATAATTATCGCTACATAACATACTTGAGGATTGAAAAATCCTGTCATCCAGTAGCAAATTGGACGGCCTTCAAAAAGCCAATTACTGAATTGAGCATTTCTGTCAAGTAAGTCTGTAAACCAGAATCCAAGTGTAGCTGATTCCCATGACATCTAAGAAAAATGATTTATAGATACAATGGTAAGTAAATTATCATGAAAGCTGTTACAAAGTATTTCTTTTGCGATTTAAACGTAAGACAAAACGGCAAACCGATGTATATCAAGTATTCATTAAAAATCAAACATCGACAAGTGACTTTTCTATAGATATGTAGTCGATCTTAACTAATCATTTTCCAACTTTCCTAATATTAGTGCTAATTAAATTTTATATATCTAATTCTAGTGCAGTTATTGGCCTAAGTGACATAATATAGTGGTTCACTTATTTCGATCAGTACTAAGTACTAGATAGCATGATACTGGTTACTACTCAGTTGCCGTTTACTATTTAAATATAAAAGTCCTACAAGAATTCAATCATGCCTTGAATGGACGATCGGCAACATTTATGACTGAAATGGCCTCGAAACCCATGAGGAGCATTAAACCCTCTACGGTTGCACCTAGATAAATGTTAAGTATTTCTTATAAATTGTGAATTGCTACTTTTTTTCACTATTCACCACTTGACAGTAATTCATATATTTCCCCTACTTTCTTACTGTCTTATTCTTATCACTTTGTGTTCTCAGTACCTAATGTTCATTTTACTATCTAGAGTCAAGCACCAATTATTGATATGACATGTTCTGTAATAATTCTCTCTTTTCTTTAGATAGTGTAAGTTCCGTGGTGTCAAGTAGTTGACGATAATTGCCAGACATAAAACGCACGCATCAACAAATGTTTGGAAATCGATGTTTCCTTTGAAATTAGGACCCGAGTCACCTAATTTTTTAGTTCTGGAACGCTGCTACTGTTCGACCTCTTATTAAGTCTTTTCTTCTGCTCGATATCTTAATGTTTGTTCTTGTTTCATGGTGTTTTTCTTATGCACTGAGTTTTGACATCCATAATGTTGCGTCATTTTCCATAGTTTCTGTTTTCACTCTTAATTCTAAAAATATGCAGATATAAATTATTATTAGATATTGCGATTATTTCGGAAGACAATTTCTATGCCTTAGTGATTAGTTGACTATTTATCCGTTTTCTATGGTGGGAAAAGGAAAGTTAGAGAGACTAATTGTACCTTTAGAACTAATTTTCGGAACATTATTTTATATACTTGGTTGTACACTCACAAAAACATGTTATTCCTATTATTTTCATATTCCTTTCGTCCTAACCTCTCATCTGACACATTACATTTTATTATATCATTTCCCGATCATGAATGAAAGACAATTAATTATATACCTATTATTCCGGTTTTCTGTGATTTAAGTTTTTCTTTTGCAATCAATCAATCAATCAATCAATGCCTGTTACTCCAAGTGGAGCATAGACCGCCCACCAGCATTCTCCAGCCAACTCTGTCCTGGGCTTTCCGTTCTAGCTCTTCCCAAGTGCTGTTCATTCTCTTCATGTCTGTTTCCAATTCCCGACGCAATGTGTTCTTGGGCCTTCCTCTGTTTCTGTGGCCTTTAGGATTCCAAGTCAGTGCTTGTCTTGTGACACAGTTTGATGGTTTCCTCAGTGTGTGTCCAATCCATCTCCAGCGTCTTTTCCTAATTTCTTCCTCAACTGGAAGTTGATTAGTTCTCTGCCACAACAGGTTGTTGTTGATGGTATCTGGCCAACAGATCCGAAGAATCCTACGCAGGCAGTTGTTTATAAATACTTGTAACTTCTGTAGGGTACTTTTTGTAGTTCTCCAAGTTTCAGCTCCATACAACAGGACTGTCTTCACATTTGTGTTGAAAATTTTGACTTTTATATTGACTGACAGTTGGTTTGAGTTCCAGATGTTTTTCAGCTGTAAAAATGCTGCCCGTGCCTTACCAATCCGCGCCTTCACATCCGAATCAGACCCTCCGTGTTTGTCGATGATGCTGCCCAAATATGTAAAGGTTTCAACGTCTTCCAGAATTTCTCCGTCAAGTGTAATTGGGTTAGAGTTTGTTGTTTTGTATCGGAGGATCTTGCTTTTCCCTTTGTGTATGTTGAGGCCTACTGCTGCTGAGGCTGCTGCTATATTGTTGGTCTTCTTCTGCATTTGACGATGTGTGTGAGAAAGAAGAGCTAGGTCATCTGCAAAGTCCAAGTCATCTAGTTTCGTCGATGTTGTCCATTGTATTCCCAGAGTGCCTTCAGATGTTGCAGTCTTCATGATCCAGTCGATGACCAGTAGGAAGAGGAAGGGCGAGAGTAAGCAGCCTTGTCTAACACCGGTCTTCACTTCGAATGAATCTGTGAGCTGACCTCCATGCACGATTTTACAATGTAGTCCGTCGTAAGAATTTCGTATGATGTTGACTATCTTCTCGGGTACGCCGTAATGTCGTAGAAGGCTCCATAATATTCTCCTATCCACGCTGTCGAATGCCTTTTCATAGTCGATGAAGTTGATGTAAAGTGGTGAATTCCATTCAATTGATTGTTCAACAATGAACCGTAGAGTGGCGATTTGATCGGTACATGATCGATCTTTACGGAATCCAGCCTGTTGATCTCGGAGTTGGCCGTCGACTGGGCCCTTTAATCTGTTCAATAACACTCTGTTGAAGACCTTTCCTGGTACTGAAAGTAGAGTAATGCCTCTGTAGTTCTCACAATTGCTGAGATCGCCTTTCTTTGGTATCTTGATGAGGTACCCTTCTTTCCAGTCTGCTGGAACTTGTTCTTCCTCCCAAATCTTCCTGAAGAGAATGTGGAGTATCTTTGAAGTTGCTTCTATATCTGTCTTCAGTGCCTCTGCTGGTATGTTGTCTGGTCCTGCTGACTTGCCACTCTTGAGCTGTCTGATGGCCATTTTGATTTCTTCGACTGTTGGTGGGTCTGTGCTTATAGGGAGATCCGTGGCTGCTGCTTCGATGACTGGTGGGTTCAGTGGGGCTGGTCTATTCAAGAGTTCTTGGAAGTGCTCTACCCACCTGTTCCGTTGTTCATGCACTTCAGTGATTGGTTTGCCAGCCTTGTTCTTGATTGGCCGTTCTGGCTTGTTGAATTTCCCAGCTAGCTTCTTCGTTGTATCATATAAGAACCTCATATTTCCTTCTCTTGCAGCTTTTTCCGCTGTCATTGCTAGGTCCTCAACAAACTTCCGTTTATCCAACCTGATGCTCCTCTTCACTTGCTTGTTGACTTCGGTGTATTCGGCCTGTGCCTTGGCTTTCTCTGCTCTTGTCCGACTGTTATTGATCGCTGTCTTTCTGTTCCTCCTTTCTTGGATCTTGTCCAGAGTTCTAACAGAAATCCACTCTTTTTGGTGTTGTTTCTTGAGACCCAAAACCTCCTGACATGTTGAGGTTATTGTTCCCTTAATCTCTTTCCAGTTGTCTTCCATATTAGTTCCACCTTTTTCTAGTAGATTATGAAATGCCTGAAACTTGTTGCTGAGAATTAATTTGAATTCGTTGCGTTTGTTAGTATCACGGAGAAGGGCTGTATTAAACTTGTGTAATACTGCTGTTCCAGTTGTCCAGTGCTTCCTCAGCTTCAGTTTCATTTTAGTTACCACCAAATGGTGATCTGAAGCTATGTCGGCTCCTCTCCTTGCTCTTACGTCTTCCATGGTCCTTCTAAACCTCTTATTGATGCAGATGTGGTCGATTTGGTTCTCCGTGATGTGGTCCGGTGAAATCCATGTAATTTTGTGTATACGTTTGTGAGAGAAAATGGTGCCACCTATAATCATTTTGTTGAAGGCACATAAGTTCACGAACCTCTCACCGTTATCATTCCTTTCTCCCACTCCATGTTGTCCCATGATGTCTTCATACCCGGTGTTATCTACTCCGACCTTGGCGTTGAAGTCGCCCATTAGAATAGTCAGGTCCTTGGCTGAACATTTCTCGATGATTGACTGCAGCCTCGCATAGAACTGGTCTTTGTCGTCTTCGTGGCTGTCGTTGGTGGGTGCGTAGCACTGGATGACATTCATTGCAATCCCTTCCTTCTTCGTCTTGAAGGATGCTGTGATGATCCTAGGTCCATGAGGTTCCCATCTTATAAGAGACTTCCATGCATCTTGGGATAACACCAATGCTACTCCTTGTGTGTGTGGGGCGTTTTCTTCTTCGTGGCCGGAGTATAAAAGCACATTTCCCGAGGATAACCGTTGCTGTCCAGCTTGCACCCAATGCGTTTCGCTTATTCCAAGTATCTTCAGGTTGTATCTTTTCATTTCTTCAGCTATTTGCATGGTCCTCCCTGTTTCCCACAGCGTGCGGACATTCCACGTACCTATACTAATGGTTGCTCTGGTTGTCAGAAGAGACATCGGCCTCGTGGCTTCCGAAGAAACTCGGCTTTCACCATGAGGCGTCATAACATACCTTCCAACTCCCAGGGCAGAGTGAAAATGGTTATAAAGGTTTTTACTGGTTAGCGTTTTTTTAGCACATTTGCTGTTTTACGGGATGGGGTTGCTAGCCCCATGCCCAACCCTCCTCCTTTATCCGGGCTTGGGACCGGCAGCAACCCTAGGGGCTACAGGCGGAGTTTTTCTTTTGCACTGATGTTATTATTCTAATTGGTTACTGTGAGATCTGTGCTTGCATGTATGTATAAATAGACGATTGTATGAAAGGATGATTCCTATTACTGAACTGTTCGGCCCATCTAAGTATTCTTTCTCCATCTCAAAGGTAAGAGCATTAGTTCAGACTAGTGATACACTAAGGATATCTGCTTGTTGTTAAAGTTCGTGTATTATCCAGTCACCTGTTAAGATTGTACATTATTTGGCTAGCCTAGATTCAACAATAAGAAATTATCCGACTCAAGGAAATGGTAAACGTTACAAGCTACTAGATTAATGATCCGTTAGCCCATCGAATCAATATTCTTCATAAGAAATGAATATCCTTAAAAGTTCATGACAGCTTAAAGCGTTATTTGCTCGGATAGATTCAGGTGACGAATAGATCTGTTAGTGGTAATTTTAGAGGAAGGGGGGAAGATAAATAGGTTTTCCTAGGGGTAACATAGGCTTTAGGGAGGAGTTTTAGCAAATAAACAGACTTTTAGGGGAAAATATACTTTTTTGGCGAAAATTAGTAGATATTTTAGTGGGAGAAATCCAACTTTAATTTCTACCTCTCAAGGAAAGTAGATGAATCTTGGGGGGAGGGGGAAAATTTTGGTATATGCATTAGGGGAAGGGTAGATATTTTCCTCAAACTTAAGAAAAATCGTCCCCAAGTTTTTCATTTTCTTAGGGCAACACACAATTAACTGAAATTTTGCATTAACCAATTGACTTACTTTTCTCCATGTACTTGGAATACGTGCATCAAATATGTTATCTAATGCATCACGTAGATTTTCTGACATAATAATTGTACCATCAATAGCTAGTTTTAAGTCTGTTAATGTTGTACGAACATTGGAGATAACACGTTGCATACGATCTACTTCTTGCTTTAAAAATATATGAAGTGGTTTCAAATGATCCATCTTAATTAACCTCTCTTTTACCTAGATTAACAAAATAAGATTATTCATTAGTAATGTAAATCCACGAATTTGTTACTAGTAAGCACTGATAACAAGTTACCTAAGTGAATGGGTTTAAAATACACAATGCTTCGTTGCCTTTGGGAAGGTATTTTTTGGTCTGTATGAATCCTTGTTATTTGACGTAATTTACCAAATACAAATACAAGTACTCGGCTTATAACCATATTTTGTATGAGGGCGTGTCGTTCAGTTCGTACACCCCGTGTTTTTCACAACATTTTCACAATTCACTGACATTTTTTCATTTCAGCTTAATGTCAAGCGAAAAATTATTTTCGAAAGGGAGTGGTAGTGTTTATAACCTGGATCAAGGTGAAGCTATGCGGAACGTTCTCAAGTTTCAAATAGTGTAATTTAAAAGTATTTATAACTCCTCACTGATGTTACGGTCTGAAATTGATCAATCACTGTTGCTATATGTACGTTCTAAACAGATTGCCTCGATACAGAGGAAGTTCAGAATTATAAATAGTTAGAGTTGGGTCGAAGTTTGCAAGCGAGATCCAGGAAGCGTGTTATTTTCTTTTTGGGACTCGTTGACGTATGCACCTCTACTAAAAAAGCTCACCATCGCCAAACGCCACCGCGACCATCACTGGCCAAATGAATCCAGAAACCAACAATGGGATCCTTGTGCATCCAGGTGACTAGTCTCTAATTCAACGAAACTTATATCCTGGATTCCACCTGCCAACCACAATCCAGCTCTATTCAAGTTCATCAAGTATTATTTTTTCTGTTTATCTATTGGGTGACTGATGCATATTAGAACGTAATTGTAATTAAAAATTTCATCTAAAGAATTTTAAGTTATCTGACTTTGTATAGTATATCAGTATAGCACAGACTGGCATACCAGATATACAGCACAAATATAGCAGAAGTTTAGGCTTGAGACGAAATCCTACTCACTACAAAAACAAAAAATTGGCCGTAAAAACATGCTGCGCGAACATTCAAGACTACTGAAAATCTCAATCTTTGATGGGCTTACTAATGTCGCTTACGCTAACTACGAAAAAATTCTTGTTATCCCACAGCCACCAGTTTGCGCATATTATAAATCGTGCATTCTGTTGAAATTAATTAAATCGTGACATTTGTCAAGATAACAGCATAGTGCTCTTTCCTGGATCAATTACGCATAAACTTTTTGCAGAATAGCCCTACCTTTCAAGTTGCACCTTCCTAAACATTTTTGTCTTCTTAGTTGATAAGTGGGTCTGATTAGTCAGTAGGAAGACTACCTCGTAATTGATTCGGACTACAGTACAGAGCACTTACTTCAAATGGGTTATAATCTGGTGGTAATTTCTGTAGAATATCATCGGCCATTTTATAAACAACAGATTCTCTTGTTTCCCCTCCGCCACCACCGCTATCTTTTGGTTGAATATTGACAATCGTTGACAACATCGAGCTAACTGTGTTTGTAGAGTAACTAAAATAATAAAGTAACCAAATTATTAAGATCAAAATATATACTAAATTGTGGGTAGTAATAAATATTTTGAAGTATAGGTTCCTTTTAACACAAAATTATATTGCAACTTGGTCGCTAGTCAATGCAGATCAACACAGCACACATTATGATTTGTTGCGAAGTGAATAGTGTTAATCATCAGGAAACATCGGATCTAGGTTTCAAACTAAATAGCATTTGTCAGCAAAACCTGACTACAATCTTTAAGGGAATGGTGCGCCATGTGCGATTGAAATCTGGATTGATAGAATTTAATCTGAATTAAGGAACATGACCTTGGTTACTAATCAGTAGTCTATCAATGTAAATAAGTTAGCGTTGTTTTTTATGATACGCCTATTCTATCATGGATTTCCATTGTGAGTTTTACGATAGTAGGTGACAGTGATATATTGTCGATTTTATTTTTTTGGTCGTGTTGATGCACACAGTATCAAGATTTGAATTATTTTTGGGTAGGATTTATTTCATTTGAAATTATTCATAATCGACTAGTAGGTTCTGCGTTTTATGTCTTTCGCAAATCAGTTTAGTCTAGTGTAATATTTAATGATAACATCCTAGCATTCTCGCTTTCTGCTTTCCGGGATCTAATTATTTCTAGAATAGTACCACTAGGTTATTATGGTTCAGTAACTTAGCGTAGTTTAGAATAAGATACAACTTCTGATACTGTGCGCTGGGAACTTCTGATAAAGTAACAAATTCTTGTCGATTATAATAGTCAGATCACGTTGAACATTTGATTGCATTTCACGTTACAGGTGTTTGTACCTTACCACTAATGAGTAACCATAAATACTCGTTAAACTAAGAGTAAACTTGCCTTCATTTCAACTTTTTTTACATTACAATTCGCATGAATATAAATGACATATGGTACTCACTTTTTGGATAACATAGGACTATTCTTCAATGGTTCGCAATTTCTTGTTATCCAACATTACAATCAATAC